>VZTA01008010.1:36972-99472 GCA_013398855.1 Mohoua ochrocephala
GAGGACGTCGGTCGGGGCTGCGTCCTTGCTGCTGGGCGTAGGGTCGAAACCGTGGTCGGGAGGAGGGCCTGGGCCGCCCTCCCGTCCGGTTCGGCCGGGTGCTGCCGCCCGCGGCCGACACTCGGCCCCCGTAGCAGGGCCCAGCTTTCCCGGCGCCCCGAGCGCCCCCTTCCAGCCTCTGGGCCAGATTGTCGGGGGTCGGCCTCATCTTTAGCCGGTCCCCGGGGTAATACGGACCCTGAAGCGTTCCTGTGTTGCTGGCTGTACGGTAGTGACCTTTCTGGCAGAGGCCTCAGCCCTCGTTCCCACCTATTTACCAGTTCCGAGGGGACTGGCCCCGTATTCTTTGACCCAGGCAAAATATGATCAGGTAGTCATGCTTGTTCTATCCTACAAAGTAACCTTTGTGCGCGGAGGGGTCCGGTTGCAGCCTCCCAAATTAATCCAGGTGTGCCAGGAGCTTTCCGTTCTGGGCCCGTTTCTGTTTTAAACCATCTTAAAGTGGCAGGTTCACTAAATATCGTGTTTCAGGAGTACAGCTCTTCGGGGGGTAATTCCCCAGTTTGGCCATTTCATGCTACTCTCTTAGTTTGGACAGGGGTGTCCTCTGCACTAACTAAGATGTTTTTTATATGCTCTTATTTTAATTCTTCCACGTGCTTTGTCTTTTGTTGTAAGTAAAAAATCCTGCAGTTTTAAATATGGGTATTGAAAGGATCACTTAGAGAAACACTTCTTGATAAGCACTCATTTTATTATTTTGTTCTGTTCACGTTTTCTGAAAGGTTGTGCAGCTTTGGCAATGCATCTTCCTTGTGCATGAAGGAAAAGGCAATGAGTTGGAGATTAGAGAATGTAGAGAATCTCTGCACAAAATACTGTTCTCTCCAGATCCTCCATTTTGTAGTGAAGGGGGCCCCCTTTATAGCCATGTAATTTTTGGTTTGAATTATGTTAGAACCATTATCATGTTGGTATGCGAGTTGAGCATGTTGAGAGGTTGTGTGGAGTTTGCAAGAGGACAAAGATTTCATAGCTGGTCATGTAATGGCAACTGCACTGTTCACACTGGATTCTCAGCACTCTGAGCTTTCTAAGAGGCAAGTTACCTCAGCTTCTGACCATGATAAAACCTTCTATGATTCCTCTCTCCCCTCAGAGCAGTATTTCTTAAACACGATGGGAAGGAAGTGTTCATCTGCTGTGGGACCAATAAAACAAAGTGATTAGCTCAAATTCCTGTATTTGTGGTACTTGCACTTCATTCGGAATACTGCTTAAATGCTGTTCCGGGCATGACTTAAAAAGCAGTTTGCAGATGGGGCCGTGTGTTTCAAAATAATGTAATTGTGTCTGGATAACAGTTGTCAGGTTTTGCAGTGGTAGCTTTATAAACCTGAGGAATATGAACTTATTTTCTAGAGTTTTGAGTATATACCTGTAGACAATATTTAGAGAACTTTTTAGGAAGCTAGGAAGCCGAGTTTATTGGGAGAGTCTTCAGTGTGTAACTTTGTGTTTCTTTTTCCAAAACTTCCTCTCTCCTGATTTACTAGAGGAAAACAGAGCTAGGATGCTGTAGTTTCAGAATGAAACACATGAAATGTTTTCAAACATTAAAGTAAAAAGGGAATAAATGCAATGACGCTACTTATTTTTATTGAATTATTTATCTAATACCAGTATGCCCAAGGATAAAAATTAGTTCTAGGCATAAGTTCACTCTTGGGCTTTGTGGTTCAAAGTTAAGACAACGCATTATAATGATGTTAGAAAAGTGGGAAGGGGAAGGATGCTGCAGAAGGACAAAACTGACATTACTAGCAAATAGAAGATTTACAAAAATTTAGAAGGTTTTTGTAGGCTTTTTAAGGGAAAAAAAACCCCTTCATTATTAGTAGGAAAGAGTAGTTCTTATGGAAAAAATATTTACTTGCTGGAGCATGAGATGGCTTACATGATCTGACTAGATTAGTTGAGATAGTATTTTGGCAGTTAGTAGTTACCTAAATGAAACCACATTTCTGTGTTTTAGGGGGATATGAAACTATATTGAGAGAAGTAGATAGTTTGTTTTAATTTGGCATTTCAACTTCTTCTGGGATTAATAATGGATGCTTAAAATAATTGCTCTATTTTTTTTTTTTGGAATGGTATGATATGTGATCAACTTGTCGTGATTTAACAGTACTATCCAGAAATCAGAAAGTAAGGATTTTGAGTGTCATAATGTTAATTAGTAATGCAGCGGTGAGCATTTGCTTCCAAGACATTTTTTCAGAGACATTGTTCAAAACTGTACAAGCTTTGAATTTAATTAATCAGGCTACTGATGTGTAATAGTATGTGATACAAATACATAAATGTGGTATTTTCAAGTGTATGTACCTGCCAGCTCTACATTGGTCAGGATGTGGTCATCTTGCCTGTCACGTTTTTTTTCAGATCCTTCTCTAAGTACAGCTTACTAAATTATGTTTGTTTATTTGCTACTGCCAGATACTGGTGTACAGATGAAGTTGAAGTCTGAGGGTGACTGCTTGTGCTGCTCAGTCTGGACTCTCTGTAGACCAAGTTGTGTGTACTGTCCTTGTAGGAAAATTCTTGTGTTTTTCCACATCAAGATGCTGGTCTATGACTGCAGCCCACGTGGACCTTTATAACGCACGTAGGAGCTGGTACCTTACCTTGTTTTGTGGGAGATTCAACACATCAAGGAGCTTTAGCATGGATGGAGGGCTTTAATAAAGTCCTTGCCTGGCAGTTCATGCAGTATGTTAAGCCTCGAGATAAACTGAAGAAGCTTAACATTCTGTGAATGTGAAGTTTTGAGACTGGATCTTTCAGGCCCTTCCAACTTGTTACTTCAGCTCAACACTGTAACATTGCTCAGGCAAGTGAAGGGCTGAGAATCAGGAAAACAGAGTTGAGTTGTAGTTGTGCCATCCTGACTGCAAAATGCAATTGATTGTACTTTATCTCAACTAAAGAACTACCTACATCAGTTGAATTAAGCATATACTTAAATACTAGCAGGCACATGCACTTTGTGATAATTACTGCTTTAATCCATGTGTGGGAGTGAAATGGAGGTTATAGGACGTGGTGTATGAGTTGGGAGGCTTCAGTTCCGGTGCTGGCTCTGCCACAGAAACCTGTTCACACTGCTTCAGAATTTGTGTTTTAAGCAAATCTATCCCACCATAGCCCAAAATAAATTTAATTTTGAAACTGTCGTTTTCAAAAGTGATTCTGTGTGGTTTTTTTTAAAATATTTTTGCTTTCTAGGTTATCCTATTTTTTAATTGTATTCTACACTCATTACAGAGTTTTACTGTCAGATGAAAAGATGTAGGTTTTAGTAGAGCAGGGAAGTTCTCCATCCTAAGCTTGCAGCAATGAGCTACCAGGTCAGAGTAATAAGTGTCAAATGAACACTTAGCAGACTGTACCAGCATTGATATTTCTATTCTTGTGGAGGTGCAACTGTTTTGATTTTAATTTGATGCACTGAGCTGAGACTAGATGAGCTAATCTCTCAGTTTGTTGTTACTGGAAAGGAGGGCTTCTGCCTTGCCTTCAGTCACCAGGGTGCCTCTATGGCCTCCTGGCAAGTGCTTCAGCTTGCAGAGGTGGCTGAAGACTTGGGTTTTGACCAGTTTTTTGCCAGGTTTGTCAGTTGCACCGATGTAACTGATGGGAGGCCTAAAACTGTGCTGCTGAGAAGGGAGGAAGTGTTGGTGAATGTGTCCCATTTCTGCAGCAACAAACCATGAAATCAGTGCAGCTGTACTGCCTGGCAGCACCTACAGGAAAGGTGGTCTTCCTTTGAGTGCCTCTAGAAAAGAATAAAAGCATAAAAAGAAATATTTTTGCCTTTTTTTTTTCTCCAATTTAATAATTCAGGGGGTTGTAATTGCAAATATTAAGCATGTTTTGCAGATTTATCTTAGAGTTTCTTACTATATTGATCAAACAGATTCGTGTCTTAAAGTAACGTGAAGTTGTTAATACTCTTTTGATACTGCTGGAAAGGGAATGGGAAGAGGTTGGAACTCTGATTTTGTATTAAGATGTACTTAAACGAACTCATCAGTCCAAGCAGACGGGGTTGTTGCTCTTGTAACCTGGTTGAGGATACCATCATAGGACATAGGGGTCAAAGTGTGTATCTCAGATAATATTTTTTGGAATCTGATATTTCACTTTACTGTTATTTGTATACAGAACTTAGAAATGAGTGCTTATAGGGTACCTTCTCTATGAAGGAGTAATTAAAATTTAAGAAAATTGATTTTTTATTAAATTGATGTTTGGGGACAGCTGAAGGAAGAGTCTATTCTTTAAAAAATATTTACTTACCATTCGTGAAAAGTAAAATACCTATTCCCCTGTTTTGCTGTCTCTATTCTGGTTATTTCCAAATATATTGCATTCTCTTCGATAGCGTTTGGGACATCTTATCCATACCTTTGCTTTTTGCTGAGCTTGTGTGTTTCTACTGATTATGTTATGTGTGAAACTCCCTGGTTTCCAGTTGTCTTTAAAGGGTGTGCATACCTTATATGTGCTAATTATAATCCTTTGATGGCTAGAACAGCTGTTTAGTCCTGCTAGAGAACTGATAGTCTATATAGGATGCGAACAGAATGAGTAATGGATTGCTACAGAACTATTTTTTACTGTTTATTTTTTGTGATAAGCCTCTGTAATAATGGTACATATCTGCCTTGAGACAGCTCAAAATGGCTCCCACAACAAACTGTAGTCTTGCCATTTTATGTAGGAATGAGGCATAGCTCCGATCCCCTCCTCAGTTTCTGCACATGAAAGATACTTTGAAAAATATGTGAACTTTTGGTTGAAAATGTGCAAATGTGACAAAAGTTCTTAAAATATTCCCTGGTGTCTGTTACAATAAAGGTAAATCACTACCCTTTTTAAAGTACTGTCACTTTTAAATATGAAACTGCTTTTGAAACCTCACACTGGGGTGACAGTAGTGGTAGAGAAGAGGGAAGATCCTTGTATCTTGGAAGCATGTCCATTTCTGAGCTGTCAGTATAGTGAAGAAGACTGCTCTTTAAGCATTTATTTTATAACACAGAAAACTATTAATTTATCTCATGTAACAGTCTGCACAGTAGTTAGAGTGCTTTTCACATATGGCTGTTTGGTTGAGGGAGCCCTGGGAGCAACCAGTGACAATGCAGGATGGCAGGTTTTTGCTTCCTAGAGTGGATTCTTTTAGGGACTAGAGTAAAGAAAAATTCTGTCTTACTCTTGGTAAAAAAATCATGTAAGTAGTTTAATATTAAAAGTTCTTTACAGGCAAGAGCTTGAAAACTACCGTAGTGATAATAATTCTATGAGAAGCATTTCCTCATTGGATAATGACAGTAGGTTATTGCTAGTACTGCCATGCTTCCACATTGCCTCATGTTCTTACTTTTCTCAAGGAGATGTAATGTTAGGAAGAATATTTATATGTGTATAAAATCCATTGGGAGTCTTGTGTTTCTTTGCTGTGTAAGTTCTCTGAATTAGGGTTTACTTTGGAAAAATTAAAATGTGGTCATCCATTTAAACTGCCCAAATCTAAAGCTGTTTTAGCCAGAGCATCAACCAAAAAAGAACCCCAAAACATTTGTGTGTGTATGCTAATGTCTAATGTTTTTTTTTTTAAATATTTGTTTTATTTTAGTGTGCAGCTGTGTCGTGCTCTCAGTGAAAACAAAAACCATGATGTGGGTTTCAGAGGTAAGTTGTGTGGTTTGTTGGTTGGTTTTAGTTAAATAAAAAACTAGCCTGGAAACAGTTGATTATGGTACCTTTGCATGTGTGCACTTGGAACATTCATGTATGGTGACCATTAGTGAGTGCTAAAGGTGAATCCTACAAATACAAACATCCTACAAGGATCGCTTTCAGACATCCAGAGATTTCTTTGTAGTGGGTTGTGGCAGCATCGCCCAGTATTTGATCTGTGCTGTAGAAAATGGAATTCCATTTTGCAAACTCAACATACAGTTAGATTTTATTTTAATAGTTAAATATATGAACCCTAATGTGTGCAACTGTGAAATTATCCTATCTGTTTAAAAACTAAATTGTTTTAATTCACCCACAGTGGTCTGTAGTCACCACATTATTGAGTACTTGGTTTAAGGCATTAAGATCTGTATAACTTGTTAGTGAACTTAGTTTATTGAGCAAACTATGTGGTAAAAGTACAAGGTGAAAGCATGGGGGTTTGTTATTTTTCATGTAGTAAAAACACAACGTTTTTTGTGTATTATTTAAGGACCTTACAGGTTTCTCACAGCTGGTTTTACAACCACTGTGTTTAATACTGCAAGGTTTTTCTCAAGTAGAATACCTCTCTTTAGTGCTTCAGCTTATCACAAGCATTTGTAAGGTTACATTCTTGAGTTATAGGAGACTTTCCTTAAAAAATGAAATAAAAAATAATCCTTAATCAAGCATTTTTTCTCAATTAATTTTTACTTCTAGAGAAATGGTTTTTGAGAGCATATCTGATGAGACATGACTAGGAAAGTACTGGGATGTTTTCTATGTGTGTATAATGTGATATTTATGTGAATTACAAGGTAAAGGTCTTTGTTAAGCCAACTGTCAAGACTCAAGTTACTGTATGCAGGATGGTAATTTTTCTTCCCATTTTACTGTTATTGCATGAACTCTCTAGAGAAAGTGGGTCATCGCTCACTTTATGCTTGTGTGAAATCTTAGATATCAATGATTAATTTTAATCTATCAGTGATAACAAAGTAATCCCCTTTATTGGTAAGGGAAGCATATCCCCTTTACTTGTCTGCTGTCTGAAGTCTACAGCAAGTAAACGTTGCTTTAGCAGTTAGACAGAGGATTAGCTAATATGTTCCTTAATCATCTCCTGTCTTTCAACAGATATCCAGCAGGCTTTGTATGAGCTTGCTTACCATGTTGTCAGAGGAAACTTAAAGCATGATCAAGCTTCTAATGTTCTTGGTGATGTCATAGTAAGTATATATTTGTAATAATTGCATAGTTACTAAAAACTTTCTTATAGAAGTTCATATGAAATCCAAGCAGGAGAATACTCAAGAGATTTTTCTTTTATGCGTTTAAAAAGTCATTCTTGTCGAGTTATTTTTCTTCATTTGTGTGCACTTGATGTATATGTAGACTGGCAGGGTTTCATTTTTTCCCTCTATTTCTCGTGGTGAGGAATAGATGTGTTCATTTCAGCATAAATTAAAAAAATTAAGTCATCTTTTAAGGGCACATGAAGACTGAAGTTTTTAATAAATGCTAGAAACAAATGTCACTTGCTCACGAAGCACATCTGTGATGCCACCTACTGGTTTTTATAACAGTGTGACAATGTGCCTGACATTTTACTGTTGGGATGTCCAAGTTCTGTGATGGCCTTTGAAATAATGCATTAGACTTATTTTTTGTTTGAAAAAGGTTTTTCTTAAAATGCTTTGAATAAGTAGAGAAAATAGGGAAAAGAGTAATTTCCCCTAAACTTCCAAGCTTACCAAATATTGCTGTTTCCTAAAAAAGCAAACCAGGAAAAATACATTAAAAAATCTTTTAGAAATGGTTTCCATTTTTGCTAAGTTGCTGTTTTGACATGTATGGAACATTAAGGAAAAATGTGTTGCAATAACCTAGTGTAACTGTTTTAGGTTTTTTGAAATTGAGCATTGGTGTTGAGGGAGGGCAAGGCTGTAGGGCACCTTACTGTTGGGGTGGCATGTGAAATGTTGCATCTTTGGTTGCTGCAGGAAATGGTAATCTGTTTGGTGCCTGAGAAACTGCAGGTCACTCTCCGGGCTGCTGCTCCTCACACAGAGAGTTCCCTTAGGCTGAAGAGGTGGAGGGACTAACCAGGGAGTTTTGTCCCTGGTCACGAAATACACTTAAATTACATTTCAAGGTTATGGGGTTTCACTACATATCAATAATTAGTACAGCACTTATATTAGATATTAGTCAATAATTAAGCATCCTCATTATTAATATGAATTATGAATAATATAAATAATATGCATTATTAATTAATCTGAACTTTATGATGAAGTTTTTTTTAATATATAATACAAAAACTTTCTAAGCGTGCATATTGGAATTTCTGTATTCATTAAATGGGATCTTGTTTCTTCTTAGGAATTCCGAGAAGACATGCCTTCTATCCTTGCTGATGTATTCTGCATATTAGGTAAGTTGGGCTCCCTTCCTTGCAGCATTGCAACAGATTTGGAGAAATTCATGTTTTGTGTATCTGCTTGTTGACTTCTTCAGGAAATTTCATTACATCTGTAAAGCATGACTTCTCTTTACAAAGCATGTGTTGATTCTTCCTCACTGTATCTGTACCTCACTTGTTAATGTATTTTCATTCTGCTTTGTTCTGTTATAGTTTCCAGAAGTTTGCCTATTAAAGGCAGTGGAAGTTGATCTACCAAGAATAGTTAAAGGAGCTAGCTTGTAAGAGTGTTGGATGTTAGCTAATGGAATCAGTGACTTAGTGATGTTATCATTCTTAAATATTTTAAATAAAAGTTGACTTGCTGGTAGGTAGATCCTTTCTCCTCAGAACATATTCTGTAAATATTTTTGTCTGTACAGTCACTGTTAGTGAAATGGAGCTTATGCTAATTGTCCAGAAATCTAAAGGCAAATGGCATCGAGTCACTATCTGCCAGCTGAGCAGGCTTTAAAGATGTGCACATCTTATTCTGGTGATAACTTCTGGATTTTTATGTTGTGATGTTGATCCAAAGCTGTTGCTCTCATGTTTTCCAGCTTTAACTGCTTGCAGTTTCTGTCTTGCTCCATGTCTGTGTTTTTCAACAAATTTCAGAAAATTCTTTTGCTGGTCTGCTCATCACAGATCCTGTGTGTTCTGTGTATTGAAGGAGTGAGGCATCTTCTGTGTTGTGGTTGCCTGTGAAGAGAGGCACCTCATTAAGTTTGCATATGCAGCCTTGGTTTTATACATCTGAATGATAAATTTTGACTTTCTTTTATTCATACTGTTTCATTCTGTGTCCTTGTATCATCATTTTGTAATAACTAGTTTTCATAATGCAGTATTGCACTGATGTCCTTTTCTTTTTTAATCTGCATTAGAAGACTTGAATTAGCTGCTTCTTTTCTCCATTGAATAACTGAAACTAGTGTATCTGTCTGCCTTTTTCTATTTATTTTTCTTTTCCCCCTTTCCTTTAAATCAGTGTGTAGCCAAATGCCATGCTTTCACTAGTAGCAGAGAATAGTATGGCTAAGGAGCTGGGTTTCAAACTGTGGTACAAAGGAAGTTTTGACAATTTCTTGCTTGTTTCCTCTAACCCTTTTTTACTCTAAGCAGTATTTGCTGCTATCAAGATTTTTTCCCCAATTCCTTATATGTTTCAATATATGAGAATTTTGATTTGTCTACTCATCCACATTCCCTGGACAAGTTTTTTACTGCATCTTGTTCTTTGGCTGAGAGTCTTGGCTGCCAAGGTCCAGGCTGATCTGGCTGGTCTGTTGTCTCCACTTCTACCCTGCTACATCGCTGGTTTTCAGTCTCTTTAGGGTCTTCTTTCTCACATTTCTGTTGCTGATGTTTTCTCTATGGGTCTGATTTTAATGTGGGTATGTGTGCTGGGTTTTTTGTTTGTTTATTGCAATGGCTGCCTTGCATTCTTTTACGGAGTTTTCTACTCCTTTTGCAGCTGCTCACTTCTTGTAACGATGTGCTTTTTTAAAACTGCTTTAGAAGGTTTGCTTCCCTGGCCAGTGTTCCATAGCCTGTCTTCCCATAGGAGCGAATTGCTTTCAGTAGTTGAGAATACAGAAGAAATTAATGGTAGTACAGAATAATAGCTGGTAAAAGACTGCAGACAAACAGTAAATGGTAGTTCTCTGACGCCACAGGGAAAGAGATTAGAACATACCTTAAGGCCAGGATCATGCAGTTCTCTTCAGCGGTTCGTATTTGTTTTCGTGCTTATTATTGATCTTTAATGCTTGCCATAAGTGTTATTGCAACAAAGAAAAGGGCAAGAAAAATTATTGCAGCATTCCTCTGGTTTCTGTTTTACCTTTTCATGAGACTTGTGGATGTGTGAGAATTGTCGTCAAAATATTATGTGAACCCCGTGGGGGATGAGCGGGTAGGAAGTGGCAAGAAGCTACTGTGTTATCAATAAGTTGCTTTGCCTTGTGTTATCATTAGCATTTATCAGAATAGTTACTAAAAGAAGAAACTCAAAACTTTTCAAGTAATGATTGCTTTTTTTCCCCCATCTTCTTTTGTAGATATTGAAACAAGTTGTTTAGAAGAAAAAAATAAGAGGGATCATTTTACACAACTGGTATTGGCCTGTTTGGTAAGTTGCACCTAGGAAGTCTTTTGGCAAAATTGCATGTCAAAATATGACAAGAAAAATAAGAGCATCGAAGCTTACTTTTTCTTTTTTTTTTTTCTCCAGAAAAGACTATTAAGAGTGTTTTCCAAAGGCCCAAATAATTAAAAAATTTGTCTCCAAAGTGTTGTGATAGAAGAATACAGTACAGCTCTCTTTTGAGCTCTTTAAAGAGTTTTGAGAGAACTTAAATTTTTCCACCTGCAAATTCAACTGAAATTTTGCTTCTGAATTTTGCGTTTCTTTGTGCAACCTCCTCTTGTCTTTAGAAGTAGCATTCCTAAATGCATGGAATAAGCTTGATTTGTAGGAAAGTTCAGCATACAAAAATAAGACTTTTTTCGCAGAATATGAGAATAAGCTTGGTAAATATGCAGTTCTTGGTAATAATGTCCCTGGATGCAATGTATACTTGGTAACCAGCAATTAGATTCTAGGGCTTGTTTCTTCAAGATGCTGCTGTATATAAAATCTACCACTGTAAAATTCCGGTTGCAGTTAATAGTGTCTCAGTTTTGTCTGCTTCTGTGTTTGAAGCAAAATGCAAACTTTTTTCTGTTGTAATCAGAATGCACATGTAGCATAAAGTAATTGTGTGGTTTCTAGGTCTTTGTAATTGACAAATTTGGTGTGTGTTTTTGGTGTTTTTTAGTATCTTGTATCTGACACTGTCCTAAAGGAGCGTTTAGATCCAGAGACGCTGGAGTCATTGGGACTCATCAAGCAGTCTCAACAGTTCAATCAAAAATCTGTTAAAATAAAGACAAAACTATTGTAAGTTTTGGGGCAAGGGTTGTTTGGGGAGTGGGTGGGGAGGGGCAATGATGATTAGTCTGGTAACAATGTTTTCTACCAAGCACAATGTTTCTTTGAAGATACTCAGTTTTCTTTGGGAAATATGTTTTGTTGCACTTTAACTTGCCATTGACAAAAGAATTTTGTTAGCCCTTAGTTTTCAAACTCTTGAGAAGTATAAAATCTTTTTCATGTTAGCTACGGCTTTTGCTACAGGGATTCTATATACACAGGTTAATTAATATTTATTTGCGACATGTGAATTTACAAAGTCTAAGAAAATTAATTATTGCTCTTGCATCAGTTAAGAATAGGTTTTGTTTTCATTACGAGGCAAACATAGTTATTTTAGTCTGGGCAACATAGGTTATGTTTTTTTGGTGTATGTTTGGTTTCTGTCTCTGCATCCAATGTTTTGGTCTCAGTCTCAAAGAACATCACTTGAAACAAGAATGGACTGCCACAGAGCAGTTCTCCAGAGTAGTGTGTAGAACAAGCGTTCCTGTTCAGTGTAAGTCTAATCTTTTTAATGGTCTGCATTTGAAATAGAAGAAGAGCTGGATTTGTTTGGAGAGTGCTTGCTACCCTACAGGTATTCATATACTGCATTTAATAGTTTTTGCAATAGCTCAGGTAAATGACAAGTTCTTAAAAATGTGTTCAGAATTAGCATTTTGTATAACAAATTGCTGAGAGCATAAATAAGCTTCACTGGGTGCATGTTACACAACAATATTTAATTTCTGTTTATTTGCAGTTATAAGCAACAGAAGTTTAATTTGCTACGAGAGGAGAATGAAGGTTATGCAAAGCTCATTGCAGAACTGGGTCAAGATTTATCTGGAAATATCACTAGTGATTTAATCCTTGAAAATATCAAATCTTTAATAGGTAAGGAATTTATTGAAAGAATATGGGCATTAGTTTTCCTGTATGATCTTATGTCTACAGAGAGTCGATCACTTTGGATAGAATTATAATGTCTTGAAGTTCCTGTTTCTGTGGAAAAATTAATTTTGGGAATGTTGTGTAGGCATACTTAACCTTAGATACTGAATGTATGGTGTAGCCTCAGATATGCATGCTGTGATTTTGATGTCTTTTCAAGACGTGCTTGTCGTCTCAGCAGGCAGATTGGAGCATAACAAAGTAATGCTTTTTGATATTGAATATATCAGTTCAATGCATGAACATTCTTTTATTCTTGAAGATGTTGTGTGAGTGATTCCTTGTGAAGAGAAATGAGAAGTAGTAAGTGTTCTTGCTTTATCTAGTTCTTTCAGTGATTTTTCCATATTTCTAAGTTGAGTTATGATGAGAATCTCACAGTCAAAGTGCAAAATGTAAAAAACAGGAAATACCTGTAATTACCCATGTTTTTACACTTTCTTTGTGAATAAAGAGTTCTATACAATATATTGATGTTTGCACCAGTGCCTGTCTCATATGGTGCCAGTGCAGTAATGGGCAAAAGGCTATGCTGCCATTTTATACAAAAAATAATTTTTCATTTATCAAAGTGCTTTGCCTGAGTGTCAAATGCCTGTAACAATAATACTTTGGGAGAGATCAAGAGAATAGGATTTGCTCGTTATTATAGTGAAAAAATACACTCATTTTGAGGAACTTTATGATAAAACATTTTTCTTTCTGGAATTTTAGGAATTGCAAATAGACTTCCTACAGTGTGTCAATTATTTTAAAGTACTAACTTGCAGTAGGTTCTGAAACCTACTGGTTCAGTGTTAATGGAAATGGCTTTTGGGAGGAAAGACTGATGCAGTTATATATCTGCATAGTGAATGTGCCTGGATAAAACAAGTCATGGCACAAGGAAGAAAATATCTAGATGTGGATTTTTTTGGATAAAAGTAATATTTCTACCTCAAGTATGTCTCCTGGAGTTTTAGTGGAAAAGTTTACAATAGTAAGATGCAGGTATGATTTCAGCATTAGCTTACCTGATCTGTATCTTTGCTCTCGCTCCCCTTCAAATAAAGAAACTGTTCTCTCTTCTGCTGGCAAGAATGCTGACTTGACAGGGCAGTACCAACAGGAGGATTAGGGTCTAGCTCAAACCAGAACAGTTTTTGGGGTGTAAAATAATTACTAGTTGGCTGATTTGTGACTGAATGAATATGTGTGGCAGCACAAGGGAAGAAGCAGCAGCCCATGCTTTTTGCTGGCCCTGTGGTGTTGGTGAGGTCAGGTTTTTAACTACTTAATGTTCCCTTTTAGGTGTTAATTTCTACTTTTGCTGTAATCTGGGTTGGAAGTCCTGTTCAGTATTCAACAAGTCAAAATGATCGGTGCTGTATTTATAGATGATCCAGATTATTTTGCTATTGATAAATCAGGCTCAAATTTAACTGAAAGTAATTAATTTTAAAAGTTAATTCATTTGTGTTTTAGAAACAGAATGAAGATGAAAATTAGCAATGTTAAACTTCTCTGCTCTATCCTTCTAGGATGCTTCAATCTTGATCCTAACAGAGTTTTGGATATTATCCTAGAAGTCTATGAGTGCAGGCCTGAGTACGATGATTTCTTCGTACCACTGATAGAGTCTTACATGTACATGTGTGAACCTCAAACTCTATGCCATATCCTTGGGTTCAAATTCAAATTTTATCAGGTAATGTATTTCCATTTTTAATTTTTGGGTTTTGTGGTTGGTCGTTGAACTGCAGTCAGTAATAACAGATTTTCTGCAGGTTGGGGTTTGTTTGTTTGGGGGGGGTTGTTTGTTTTTTGGTTGGTTTTTTTGGTTGTTGTTTGTTGTTGCTTTTTTTACATAGAAATTAATTTTTAAGTTGTAAAATTCTGGTATTAAAAGCAATAATTTCATTATTGCAGTGGGAGTCTCTTGCCATATTTTACAGGAGAATGCTTAATGTTCTCTTAAAAGAGCTGAAAACAATCTTGATCCCTTCCACTTGAACTTGTAGAGTTATGTGACTGGCATGAACAAAGAAACTGTACATTATAAACAAGACTTATCCCCAGGAGTGAGGAGCATGTTTACAGGGGAGTCATGGTTGATATTTGATAATATACTGAAGGGTTTTTTTTTTTTAAATGTATAGCTAGGAATTGCATACAAACACCACAGGGTGTGAAAATAGTTTAAAGTTTTGTTTCTGAAAATACTGAATGTGTATTGCAGTTAAGTCTAGTGACTTGGGGGTAATAGCAGTTAAATAACATGATAACGAAGAGAACTGTGGGTTAATGTTTCATCTGAACAGGAATTGAGTGGTTCTTGTTTCATAACCTTCTGCTGTGGTCTGATTGCTTTTTTCCTAAAATTCTAATATTGTCCATTTTAGGATCCAAGTGGTGAGACCCCTTCCTCCTTATACAGAGTCGCTGCTGTCCTTTTGCAACATAATCTCATAGATTTGGAAGATCTTTATGTTCATGTAAGTGACAGTACTATGCTAGATGCCAAAGCTAAGGACATTTAAAAAAAAAAATCAGATACTTTACCCTATTTCTAAATTTTCAGATTCCTGATATTCTGTGTAACACCTGTAGGTGTACAATATTTAATGACTCCTAACATTTTCAGCGGTTCCTTAGTGCCACATATTCAAATAAGCACACATTGAAATATGATTGCTGATAAACTTTATTTGAATTATCTGTATAATGTCCTCCAGACTGTTTACCTTCTGGCGAAGGAAGAGTGGGAAGTTGGGGGTAAATACCCAAGTAATCTTCCTTAAGAGTTAGACCCTTCGAATTTTGCTTTACAAGATCAGTCTTTGAGAAAAGTGGTAGGAGAATTAGCTCCAAACATTCTTTTAGTTTAATAGTAGGGTTATTTTTTTAAAATGCTTGCATGTTCCTGAATAGGCCTCTCATTCTCTACAAGAATTCTGACCATTTGCTAGGTTGAAGGAAGGAAATGGACTTAATGTGTTCAGATATAATCAGAGACTTATTCTCTGCAGTCTGACAAGTCTTATCAACCAACCAGCATTCCAGTTTGCTGAATGGTTAACAGAATATTGTAGTTACCAAGTTAATTTTAAATTTCAGAATATGCATGGATAGTCTTAAGATAAAAAATTTTAAGATTCAACTCTTCCACTGAAATCAAGGAAAGAGTTCTAGTTACATCTGTGGAAGGTTTGGAAGGTAGTCCTGCCATTAATTTGTGTGGCATTTCATAGCCTTAGTGACAATCTCATCAATATTGACTCGTCAGTAACTGTCTCTGCCTTCATAGGAGTATTTTGGCTGAAAATGTGTTGGGTGGAGCCAAGAGTAGGAGTGCATGTCTCAGATAATTGGTGTGGAGTGAGGAATGATAATGCTTGTTTTTTAAAGAATGTTTGTAAGCTTGCAAAACATGCTCAGACTTGGGGCTACAGTTGCCTGTGCAATCTCAGCTCAGACTTGGGCAGGTATGGGCACGTTTTCTGTCAGTCTCACGGCTCGAGGGTCCCTGCAGTCATTTGTGCTGTTCACCTGCACGATGGTGATTCTGAGTCTCATTCCAGAATATCTCTGCCAGTCTCTCTGTCTCTGCATGTTTGGGATGGTGTATTTTTTTTAATCTCTTTTCAGTTCAGGCTTAATTTAACTTGATATGAAAGTTTCTGTAAAACGATTAGCATGTAGGTGTTGAGTCTGAAGGGGTGGGTGTTCATTGTGTGGCTCCCATACAAGAGCACTGCCAGGATTATCACTCATATTAAGAATGTTCTCCCCACCTCTGCCCTCCCTGCCCTTCCAAGCCTGTAAAAACTGTTCTCAGTTAGTGTGTGTATGCACACAGCCATGTAGAATGTATGGCATCCTGAAGATACAGTTTACCCATTGAAATTCCACACTAGGTGCTTCTTGGTGAAGCTCAGTAGGTTTCTTGTGTTTCAAATGAGAAAAATGCAGCTTCTTAAACCTTTTACCTTTCCAAGTGGGACTTGTTCTTCCCCAAATTTCTGTGAAATGGAGGAATTCTTTCCTCCTTCTATAATCAGTTTGGGCAAAGAAAAACCAGTAAAAATCTTCTCTTGTTAAAAACACTAGAAGAAAGATGACTGTATCAAAGAGGTCATGACTCTGCAGTTAAGTTTTGATTACTTACTTGCAGGGGAAGTGTGATCTTGGTTTCAGGAGCTAAATTGAAGTTTGGCCTTGTCAGAAAAAGAGCTTTTCTTTTGTCTGACAACTTGACCTTTTAATTTCTGAGTGTGGGTTTATATTCCCTACCCTGATTGTTCTCAAGTACAAGACTATGCTGAGGTTTTTTCATACTAGGTACTTTTATCTAAGATGGTTTTTAAAGAACAAATGTTACATGTGTTTAACCCACATTGCTCATAAGTAAAATATTTGGTAAGCTTTAAGTGGTATTTCTTTAAAATAAAGGTGCAATCTAAGTGTGTGGCTAAGTAGGTTACCTGGTTTTCCTTGGTGATTAAATTTTTCTTCCCTTTAGATGAGCAATA
This sequence comes from Mohoua ochrocephala, assembly GCA_013398855.1. Taxonomy (NCBI): domain Eukaryota; kingdom Metazoa; phylum Chordata; class Aves; order Passeriformes; family Acanthizidae; genus Mohoua; species Mohoua ochrocephala. Next base: position 53,654 of record VZTA01008010.1, read on the forward strand.
TTTTGAATATTCACTTGGATTAAAGGCCCTGAGCTGTGTTAATGTTATCCTGGAGTATGTGTGTAATTGTCACCATAAAGCTACAGCTGAATGGTAAATTGGAGGGCAAGGGGGCTCAGACAATGAATGATTGCGAAGAAGTAGAGAGTGGTATTATTTCTCATGAGTCCTTGATTTCAGAGTAGTCTGTTATTAGTGTAATTCCCTGTTGGGTATGATGGTAGCAAGGAAAAGAAACCGATTCCCTGAAAGACTGTCTCATTAGTAACAAGAAGGACAAACTTCTTCTCCAAGCTCGGGTGATCCACAATAGCAGTTGGTCACTTCAATTTTCAGATATAATGTTCTGTTTTTTCAGCTTCTGCCAGGGGATAATGCCATCATTGAGGAACACAAGCGAGAGATAGTGGAAGCTAAACAAATTGTCAGAAAACTTACAATGGTCGTCTTATCATCTGAAAAGACTGAGGAGAAGGAGAAAGAAAAAGAAAAAGAGGAGGAGAAAACTGAAAAGGTGTGACTGAGTAGCTTTCTTTTCAGTAAAATTATTTAAATTACATTAAACAAAACAGTTGTTATAAAAACATGCTTGTATTTATTTGAAAAACTGTTATGTACTTCTTGGATGGCTTGTGTTTGTCTTCCCACTGCACTTCTGTTATATTGAATGTGCAAAAATGCAGGGCTTGGGGTTTGTTCTGGATTTCTGTACATAAAATATTCTTGGTTCAATGGCTAATTGATTTCTTCCCTCCCTTTTTGTTGTATCAGCTCCACTAAGTACGTCCCAGCATTCATACACTTCACAACCTTTAACAACTGCGCTTCTAGGATTCATGACAGTATAATCCTAGTTGATTTCATAAAAATAAGGACATTTATTGAGGAGTTTATTCCTTATTTCTCTCAATCAAGAATTGGGACATGAAGAATTGCCACACTTAGGAATATTGGTATAATTATCCTGCATTGTAGAAAAAGCTTATAACTGAAGATTTTAGTTGTAACTGTTCACTGTGCTTTCCTTTAAACCTGTATCTCCATATGTGTAAATTTATACTCTTCATTTAAGTTCCTGCTGTGTCATATTCATGTTGCCCTAGGTCTAATTTGATTTAGTGTGTTCAAGCCTTACTTTAGAAACAAAATTATTTAATCTCTTAGGGGCCATTATGTTGTCATCTTTATTTGAGTGCTTAAGTACTTCTTAAACACCCTATTAAAAAAAAAAAAAAGAAAAATAAATGCTTGATATTTGCATTAAGTGGCAGGCTGGAGTGGGGGGAGGGATCCCTCAGTTTTGACAGTTTCTGTTCTTGATTTTCTGTATCCTTCTGGATTCCTTATCAATCTGGTTTGTCTACCTATTCCTACCTCTTCTACTCCACCTTGATTCTGTTAATCTCTGACCTTCCTTCCTTCTTTCATTTTTCTTCCCTGGCTTGGAAAACCTAATTCCATTTTCTTCCCTCAGGCATCTGATACAGTCACTGCCCTCTGGCTCTCAACTGCAGCCACAGCTGCTGCTTAAACCAATTCCTTTCACTCACTTTAAATTTCTGATCCCACTCTCTTCTGCTTACACCCCATTGCTTTGGTCCACCTTCTCTGCAGTCAGATGGGGCTGCCCAGATTTTTCTGAAGCGTGCTTGTCACCCTGTTCTGATGGAAAAATAAACTCTTGATGGGACATGGGGAATGTATGCATTTCAAGTTATGTCAGAGGAATTAAGACAGTTTTTATGGCTAAGCTTTAGAATTAAGAACTAGGGAATTTTAAGCTCTAGCAGAAACTGCAGCATTTTTCTGAAGGATTAAAATGACAAAGTCTGAGCCTGTGTGATGGGAAAATTAAGAGCTGTACTTAACAGAAACCAATTTCTGTGACTGCACGCACTGTTACGCAATGCGTGCTGTTTCTTGAAAAGCTTGTTTCTATGTTAGAAGTATTTTGGTATGTGCTTAGCTGTGCACTTCATAGCAGTTAGGGGAGTAACTACATGTGAAAGCTGTTGACAGTCTAAGTTTAGGTACATTGTATCCAGCATGTCATGTTAATGTACTGCTTTTGATACAGTATCATGGAATAAATGCCTGCATAAGGAAAGCAATGTTCAACAGTTATTGACCTGACTTTTCTTTTAAATCCACAAAGTGCTTATTTTGTGTGGTGAAAATTCATTGTTATTTCATGACTCATATGAATATTTTAGTCTTGACAAATGTGCTACCTCCTTTTGCCTTTTAAGATGCATTTGCCATAACTGTTGGATAGGAGATCCGGACAGGTCAGAGTGTGGGCAGCAGGGATGGGTTTGAGAGCAGTTCCAGACTGACCCCTCTGTGCCGGGCATGTCTTGGCTTTTGGAGAGCTCATGTCAGAACTTGCTTACCCAAAAGTTCAGCAGTGTGTGAGCTCCCTAAGTTCAGCATGAATAGAGAGACCTTATAATTTTGTTTTGCTCTGAAGCTTTCTTCTGCATGTTACCGTGTGCTATGCTGATTTCTATTTTCAAAAGTATCAGAAAAATATTTACCAGTGTTAAAGTTTTAAAAGGGAAAAAAAAAACCACTAAAAAAGCCACGCAAACTGTAGAAGCACAGGAGTGTCTGTTTTGTAATTAATTATTGTTCTTGTCAGTCACTCTTCTCTGCTTGTGTGGTTTAAATAAAATTATATTTTGCTTTAAAATAATAAACACATTTTTTTCCTAGACTTGTAATCTTCCTTCCCTGAGTGTCATCTTAGGCTTTATAGTTACTTACAGCTAGTTTTCCTTACTGTTAGTCACTTAAGAATAGACTTTTACCGTGGGGGCCAGGGAAAACTAATTTATAACAATAAAATGTATCAATACCATGCCCCTGAAAAAGTGCTTCAAGGCATGACCTTAATTGTAGAGTCCTATTTCCTCTTATGCCTGTATTTCAAAGGAAGTATTTGGAAAACTTGGTGTAGACTTGCACTTAAGTCTAGAGTCTCCTAGAATAGATAGATGCTAATGTGAAACTTATGGTACAGTCACACTAAGAGAAAGGGTTTGAATGTGGCTTAGCTTTTTTTTTATTCTAATCTGCTTTTGCAAAAGAAGTTTGTGCTTGTAAACCCAGAGAAACACAGCATAAAGGATTCTTAAGTGCTTGCATTGTTCTTAAAGTGTCCTGTACGGAAATAAGCTGCAATAGATTGTGACAGTTTGAAAAGTATGTAATCAGACATACATCAGACAACTTAATAAATTTCTGTTTTATTTTTAACGTTTTCTTTGATCCAGGTGTTAAATTCTACATGGACTGATTTATAATTTCTTTTGAAGTTTGCTTATTGCCTAAATGTCTAGCTAAGTTTTATTTTGCATATGTTTTTATTACACGGTTGATATACAAGGGGTTTTTCTCTAGCTGTGCATTGCAGCTGCTTAAAGAGAAGTATTAAGGAGACTTTATGAACACACTTTTTCTTTGTTATCTTGCAGCCTCCTGATAATCAAAAACTTGGCTTATTGGAAGCCTTGTTAAAAATTGGTGATTGGCACCATGCACAAAGCATTATGGATCAGATGCCTCCGTTTTACGCTACGTCGCACAAGCCGATCGCCATCGCGCTTTGCCAGCTCGTCCACGTGACAATTGAGCCTCTGTACCGCAGGTAAAGTGACAGCCACAACTCTGCTGCTGCACAGGGCAAAAACGAGTTCTTTACGGCGTGAATTCACTAATGAGCTTAATTATTGATACATCTCTAAACTTTTCACTTCTATTTCATGTGAAATGCTGCACATTTTATTTTTCAGAGTTGGTGTACCTAAAGGAGCTAAAGGGTCACCGATTTCCTCATTGCCAAACAAGAGAGCACCAAAACAAGCAGAGAGCTTTGAGGAATTGAGAAAGGAAGTGTTCAACATGCTTTGTTACCTTGGTCCTCATCTGTCCCATGATCCCATTTTATTTGCAAAAGTAGTGCGCCTTGGAAAAGCATTTATGAAAGAGGTTGGTATGATACAACAGCTGGTCAAAATGTGAAAAATACCAATTATTCTGATGTCAAAAAATGCTTGTCTTGCTAACTGTGCGATATTCAAATGCTGAAACAGAAGAAAATTTTGACTAAGGACAAACTTGGAGAATCTTATTTTAATTTTTGATAAATTTTATGAACTATAAACATCTTTATGAACAACTTTAGGCACTTTGGGTTTATAACCAGGGATATTTAGTGATATCTAATTTCTCATTATGGTATTCATATTTTAAAATATTATCTGTGTGTGTATAAGTAAAAAACCCAACAGACATATGGTACTGACTGCCTGGGAGCTTCTACATTATTACAGCAACAGTGTAGTCAATGAGGATTGATAACCTAATACACATGCAGTACAAATAATTTCAGCTTTCTGTTCCAGCTGTTAGGTTTCTTGGGAAGCAGGGGATGTTGTATCCTTTTACTTCATGGTTTTTTTCCCCCTGTTCTGCCTAGTTAAAATGCTGCTGCTATTGATCTTGTGTCAGTGACAAATCTTTCGATGCTGCTAAGGATGAGTTCGATGTGGAAATCACTTCAAGTTGCCAACTTCAGAAATAACCTGATCTCTTGAGATGGGTTACTGTCTTTTGACCATATCTTTACCATGTGTCTATGGAAGGATTGGCAGTATGACCTGTTTTAAAAGGCAGCAAGTTGCATTTAGATTCTGAACTCCCTTAAAATGTACTCGGTAGTTCAGATTGGGGCTAATGATTTCTTTTGCTACTTTTCTGGCAATTTGCTATTTAACTAGCATTTTCTGCTTTATTCTCAAGTCAACAATAGGGGGTTTAAATTTTTTTTTTAAAAACAGCAGCTCAGAGAAACTTTGGAATAAATGTTTTTTGAATTACTATTATTATCAATGAATGACCAGTCCACTTCCCCAAAACTTAAAAATCATAGGTTTTGTTACCTAGCATTTTATTTTAATTTATGACAGAAAATTGGAGAGGTTGATTGATGTAAATGGTACTGGAGGGGAAGTTTTCAGTTTTATCTTTTTTTTTTTCTTAAAAATATTTTTATTTCAACTGCAACTAACAAATATTGGAATGCTCATAATTTATATACCACCTGAGGGGAGGCTTTCATGTCCACCTGTACCTGATGATGCAGAGCTAAGAACATAGATAACTCTTGGGACTGAAAAATTTATTCTTGTTAGGTTCCAAGATGCAGTGATAGGGTGAGAGACCTACAGTAACTTTGGGTTCCATGTAGTCTTTGTAATAAAATCATGGAAACTTTCCCTACTTCCATACCTCTGTATAATTTCTTGACATCTTCTCATCCAGAATGGTAAGATTTCCCAATGGTAAATACTCTGACTTCATAGCATGCTCATTTCTTGCTGGTCAGTGAGAAGACTGATATCACTTCAGTGATAGCTACTTTGCACTGACAGTGCAGTTAATTTGGAAGTTATAATTGTAAGGGACTAATGCATTTTATTGCTGTCAGCAGACTATTAGGACTACTTTGTAATTCAAGTTTTGAAGGTTTGTGAGAAAGCCCTTGTTTCTGTGGATATGTACAGTGGAATGGAGATTACTTGGTTATAGGAATCTCTTGTGCAGGTTTACTGTAAATATACTTATATAACAGTTTAATGTGTTTCTGACAAGAATGAGCAACATTTTAGCTATTTGCTCTAGGTTGGAACTGTGAAGAAATTCGTCAGTGACAGAGTGGTTAAGGTAACATAGGGAAAGTTATTTTTAATGCATTGTTGCCATCAGCATGTTCTAGTTGTGAAACTACATTTAACACACAGTAGAAATACTTATAACTGAAGGTAATTTGACTCTAAGTTAACGCATACAGTAGTTTAAAAGTTAGACTACTAACATTGCACTGCAGCTTTCATGCTAAAGTGTACCTTTAAAATAATTGTGCACTTACTGGTGTGATAGCTTAATATGCTTTTCATGGTGAGTGGAGCAAGCAGAGACAAAAAGTAATTTAATAAGGAAGACTAAAAGCTTAAGGGGTGTTACTGAGAGAGAAAGATGGGGATATAATCTACGGCTGTTGGTAACTGCATTGGGAGTCCTGAGATTTTTTTAGGTAGAAGGTGAATGCTTAGGCATTTTTTTTCCTCTCCTAAGAAAATTCAATATTTCACATGTAATAGCAAGTTCCCTTGTAGCTTTAGTTATTATTTCTTTTTGGACAAAATTGTGCAAAGCCCCTCTGTATGTAAGGAATGCATTTCATCCATGCATTTGAATTTCTGTTTAAAAATATGTTAATGCCAGCAGATGTGGCAAATTAAACATTAAAGAGATGCTTGGCCCTTCAGGTTTATGCTTTTGCTGAGATAGCCTGTTCTGAAACTGTAACTGTTACATTAACTGTGCTACAGTTAACATGGTTGTCTTTGTTATAGTTTCAGTCTGATGGAAGCAAACAGGAAGATAAAGAGAAAATGGTGAGTTTATTTTGGAAGAAGGTGTTTTTATGCAAGATTTTAATTGTGAACAAATGTGCATTTTACTTCTTATTTGCTTGGAATCAGCTAGAAATCTTCCAGCTATTTATTCTATAAATATACTGTATGGCAGGGAAAAGCATAGAGAAAAGACAGATTGAAAGTAGGAGAGGTGTTTATTAGTGCAATGGTTTATTTTTTAATTGCTTAATTTGCTTACTTCAAAAATTTCTAATTTATTATCAAGATTGTTCAGAATGAAACACAAGTGTCCAGTTGAAATATAACATAAAAAAAAAAGTAGGTTTTTTTTTAACTCAACAAGTGAGTTTTCAATACGAAGTTTCTGCAGTTTTCATTGTTACTTGTTCGTCTTTCTCACTTTTCCTGATTTCCTGAATCATTTCAGAGAAAATCTCTTCTGGATTTTGCATTTTGTTTTGGTTTTCTTTTCATTGCTGCTAAAATATTGCTTCTATTCTATAATAGCTCAGTGGAAAAGAGAAATGTTTAAGAAAGGGTACGGATAGGATACTGAAAACATGGAAATTGGTACTGTGTCTTGGGAACAAGTATAATGCTTTCAGGTTTTTATCTGAAATTTTGCAAATAAAAGTAATGACAAGAAATACCTTCATACATTGAAAGCAGTTGCCAAAATCTGTTTTCTCCTGTGTTGCACTTCATGCAAGTCCACACAATATCCATTTTTTAATGGTGTGTTTGATTCAAAAATGAGTGCAACCTGCTGAAGATTTCAGCAGCTTTGTTCTAGTATCTTATATAGGCAGATAAAATATTGACAGTATATATAGTCCATAAATTATTTACTAAAGGATTTATGATGGGAGATACTTCTAGGTCCTATTTAGATTTTTGCTTTGTTCTGGAGGTCTTAATCTTTGGGTGTACTTGGTTTTTTATCAATCTAATAAAATGTTCCATTCGTGCATCTGCACGTTGCATGTATAGCATTGCTTCTGAGGCACTTCCTGATAGCTACCTTGGGGTTTTGTCTTTATCTCAGGAGACACTGTTCAGCTGTTTGTTGAGTATTACTGATCAAGTCTTGCTTCCATCTCTTTCCTTGATGGACTGCAATGCATGCATGTCTGAGGAATTATGGGGAATGTTCAAAACTTTTCCATACCAGTACCGGTGAGTAGAATGATTTGTTTCCATCCTTTGGAATGGGCTGTTGAATTGTCAGAACTGAACTTTCTTTTCCTGTATAACTTTTCCAGCTACCGTCTCTATGGGCAATGGAAGAATGAAACATACAATAGTCACCCACTTCTTGTGAAAGTTAAAGCTCAAACCATAGACCGAGCCAAATACATCATGAAGTAAGTAGTCTATTCCCATAAATAATTATGAACTGTATTGCATATCACCAGCTGAAGAAAAAAAGCTTGACAAATCCATTCCCTGTCTAATGACTTAGTAATTTCCCTAACAGTCCTTGTTCATGAGGTATTTAATGTATTGTGGTTAAAAAACATCAAATAAGGATACAGACAAATTTGTCACCAACATCGGTATCTAATCTCTGAAAAATGTCCCGTTAAATGATTTAAAACCTTTTCTATGAGTAAGGTGTTTGATAAATTGCTTTGCTTATGGAAATATCCAAGTGATATGTATTTTTTCTAGGTGTGGAGACTCTCCTCCAAAGAGTCTCAAGAATCTTGTCATGTTTTCTGTATATTTGAATGTATGGCAGTAAGTTGAACAGAATGATTTATTCTCATCCTCAAGTGGGCTCAGAGCAATCTCAGATTTACCTCACATTTGATGTCACTGTCAGGGAATTAGGTTCTCCATTTGCCAAAAGCAAATATGGTGTGGTGTGGATAATCAGAACCTTTCCTATAGGCAAAAAACAGTAATTGTTTCTGGATAAAAGACTTTGGAGTCAGAGCTGTGAAAGCTAGGAACAATTGTTTTGATTCCCTTCAGACTTGCTGCATACACCATAAACGTTTACCTCCTTCCCCTGTACAATGGATTTCAGTCGTGCAGGTGAACCATAGTGCTGTCAGTTGTTGAAGACTGCTCTGTGTGTAATTTACTGTCAACTTCAGGTTTCAGGTTGAGCTGAAATCTTCAGTAGGAAATGCTGTGGAACTGTAACACAAAGAAAGAAATACTGTTTCTCAATGAACAGAATGCAACAAGAAATGACTGATCTGTGGCTAAGTTAAATTTTCAGGAGCAACTAGCAGCATCACTTGGTAGTTTGGTGTATGTGGTACAGGTTTCACTGACGACTTCTTGAAAGCAAAGTGTTGGAAGTTGAAGCTAGAATATGGTCCACAGTAACACGTGGATTGGCTGTACTGTCTGCATCATCTTGAGGATTTCTCAATTTCCAGTTCTCAACGGAGTAGTATTTCTATGCTGAGATTTCTTGAAAACAGATCTGCTAGTGAGAATTTAGTCTCTGAGACTAACAAAGAGATTTCTTCACTGCAACTAACCTGTTGTTTTAATATTCTTCTAGCTTGTCACTTGTAATAAAACATGTTCTCTTTTACAGGCGTTTAACTAAGGAAAATGTGAAACCCTCTGGAAGGCAAATTGGGAAGCTCAGCCACAGCAATCCTACAATTTTATTTGATTATGTATGTAGTTACATGTATTTAAATGCTATTTCATCCTACCAACAGATAATTGAAGTTCAGGAAGGGACCTGCAGTCCTAATTTAATTATTTTTTACTTTTGATGCAAATTTTAAAGTATAGTAATTTTTTAGTTGTGCACATAGTGAGATACTAAATATGACTTGATAATACTTAGTGAGATATTAAATATGGAAACATTTCTTGAATAACCAACTGCAGAAAAAAATTTGATTTGAGATAGCAGAGGTGGGTCTCAGCTACAGAGATGGCTGATCAGGTTATGCAGAATGTGAATTCAGGTTAAGTTGCTCTGGCAGTTGTCTATGAGTGGGGTGGAGATGGATCAGGGTCATTTAGAAGAAAACTTAAAGCTTTGAAGTCTGAAATACACCTATGAAGTTGGGAAGGATTTTTATGATTACTTGATGCTAAGGAGTGCTCGAGAGGTGTAAAAATGTGTTGATGGGCCTCCATCTTATTCACAAATGTGACCTAAGGATAGTGATTTACGAGTTTTTAGATTCTACTTGAAGAAATTACTGCTGCAATATACACACGTGTGTCATGTGCCAAAGAGAGCATCCTAGAACTTGATTAATACAGTTTACTTGCAGTCTTTCATGACCTAGCTTCGTGGTTGTGGGGTTATTTTAAATAGTCTTTTATTTATTACTGTATGTAGCAACAGAAAATCTTGCTGCTAAGGTTTAGGATTCTTAAGAAATATTAAGGAGAAAAATGTTTTCATTATTTTATTTGCTGATAATTGGAAAGAGAAATTATACAGAATTATCTTTACGCATTAGAGACGTGTTTCACTGGTATCTTTAAGGTACTAGATAGATTAATGAGATTGCCTATTTGCTTTGACAATTTTTTAGGTCCTTCTGAAAAATTAATTTTAAGCATGTTTTGTGTAGGTTTTGAAGACAAATATTGTAAAATGCTTTTATTATGTGAGAGATAAGGAATGCTGTCCCTGTTCAGCTGAATGTCTGTTGTAACTTGCAGATTTTATCACAAATACAAAAATACGATAACTTGATAACTCCAGTTGTTGATTCACTGAAATACCTCACTTCCCTGAACTACGATGTCTTGGCATGTATCCTTTAATGTGAATCGCTACATCACTTATTAATAAATCTGCAGTTGTAGCCTGATTAAATCTGTTATCTGTGAGTAAATATTGTCTCTGTTTTCTATTCTTGCTGCTTTTTGCTGGAAATTTTAGTGAAGTGTGCAAATACCTTTGCCCTTCTACTGTAGTGGGTTATGGAACCCTCTCTATTAATTCTTTCACACTATGAAAATTATTCTTGATTTTTACTACTTTCACTCTTGAAGGCATAGTGATCTTGTAAATAGTGAGGTAAATACTGCTTTTAGGGTTACTATTTCATGGTTTTATTTTTTTTAAACCATAACTGTGTTAGTGCTTGCTATACTTGTAATACATGAACATGATATATAAAAGCCAGAAGAACAAGTCTCTGTAACTTTTGTGCTTGTAAGTTGAGGAAAAGTACTCTCTTTAACTCCACTGAAGATTGTATCATTGAAGCATTGGCAAACCCTGAGAAGGAGAGAATGAAGCATGATGACACTACAATCTCAAGCTGGCTGCAGAGTTAGTATACTTGTTTTATTTATTACAATAATGTTTAAAATACTTCACCCTCCCTATGATCTTTTCAACCATGGATCATTATGATCAATATTTCACTTGCCCCTACTGACTAATAGTTTAAACAAAATGGAGAGCTGGCAAGTTTAATCAATAGGAAATTTTTTTGTTCTTAGTATTCCAGAAATGCATGTATTGCTAAGATGCCATATGCACTTTTTTAATGCTCATTTAATAATGAAGTGCAGTCACAGCTGTTTCTCTTTGCTTTAGGTCTGGCAAGCTTTTGTGGTGCCGTTTTCCGAAAATACCCAATTGAACTTGCAGGCCTCCTGCAGTATGTAGCCAACCAGCTGAAAGCTGGCAAGAGGCAAGTATTGCACAACAGATCCTTATAAACTCAGTTTTTATAAAGTGTTATTTGGGTGTTCACTGATACACAGGCACTCAATGTGGTTGTTCCTCTAGCAGTGGTAAACTGCATTCAGAGTACTGGGAAGGTTAAACAGCAGAAAGAAAGAATGATACACTCTTTAGTACATTACTTTTCCTCTAATTATATAGCTTGACATTCTTGAAGCACTGATTTTTCAGCTTTAACTTACTTTAATAGTTTTCTTAACAGCTAACCAGACAGGAGATAAAACCTACCAGTTTGTAATTTCATCATAGAAGTTATTGTACATTATTTAAAAAATAATTATCCATGATATAAAGCAGTGTGACTGTTGTAGTTTGTTTTTCCTCTCTCAGAACGTCTTCTCTGCAGGGATGGCTCTTAACATTTTAATATTATTTAAATACTTTATCCTATTTATTAGTGGTAGTTGAATTGCTTCTTCATGTGTCAGTGTCAATCATAACTTAAACGAAGGTTTCCAATTTGAGTTTTCCTTTTGTCTTTCCGTTGTCATCACTTAGTATTATTGTTTCGTTTACTTATTTAATTTTAATTTTATCACATAGGCAAGCATCAACTTTTTTCTATTAGAAATCCCCATGTGGTTATTGAAAGGCAGCTTGCCAATGGTGATAACACAGCATGTTATTTTAGGGTAGTTATATTGAGAAATGTAGTTTTTTCCCCTTCCCTGCAACGTAGACATTCAGTCTCATATGCTCCTCTGTCCCTACTTTGTTTTGTTCTGATGATGGCAATCACATTGAGCTACAGAGGAAGGGTAAGTAATGTTTATTGTCTTTCCCCAAAATCACGACTGTAAGTATTTTGGGAAAAAAAAAAGTCAGTTTAGTACTTGGGATCTTAAGAATAAAATGGATTTACTGGTATGACCAGTTTCATAGGACTGCAATATTCAGGTATTTGAATTGGAGTTTATGCTGGTATTGCACAGCTCCTAGACAGAAAACATACTTATGGTTGGAACAGCAAACAAAAATACAAGACATATAAATTATTTAAAGATGAAACTTTGTTTTGGAAGGCATGGGTCACTGCTTTTTCTAAGTAGGTCACAAAATTTCAGAAGTTACTGGAAATCATTGCTGCTTTGTGTGATTGGGATACAATGTACTGTACTTCTGTTGAGGAAAAGTCGTTGTCCGTACGGAATTCAGAGCAGGAAGTGAAACCTAGTCTCTGGGCAGGATGATTATTTGGAGTGTTTTATATATTCTGTGTTTCAAATAAAAATAAGATGTTTCCAAGTAACCTCTCCAGACTAACTTTGCCAGTACATTTCTAAGGCTGTGTACTATTCTAGAAACTCTTAACAAAATATAAAATATTCCATAATCATGAAATAACTGTATAGATACATTTTGAAACATGGAAAACAAAAAAGGGAGCAATAAACTTTCTGATTAGTTTGCTGATACTTAAAAGTTAATAGCACAACATTCACTACCATTTTCAAAAACAATGCAGTTGTTCTGAAGGGGTTCTGAAATCCTTTCTTTTAAGTACTATTTACTTGCAATAAAGAAGTCCTTGTGCTTGGCATACCAGTTTCTTCTTGGAAAAAGAATGAAAATGTTGTTTAACGTGCATTGTAGTGCTGCTTTGTAATATATATTGAATGTCATAGCTTCTGGTTCTTAAACAAATTGTCTTGTTTTTACTCCACTTTTCTGTTTTCTTTGCAGCTTTGATTTGCTTATCTTAAAAGAGGTCGTGCAGAAAATGGCGGGGATAGAAATTACTGAAGAAATGACGATGGAACAATTGGAAGCCATGACTGGTGGAGAACAACTGAAAGCTGAGGTGCGTTTGTGTTACATTTAATAATAACTGTTGCTTTTTAATGGTGGTTCTGAAGACTCTGGTTCAAGAACTCGCAGCATAGCTGAGAAAAGTGTGTGCTTTATCAGAGTTGCCTCCTCTTTTGAGCTTAACAGGCCTTGAGACAGGCAGCCAAGGCAGTGTAGATGTGAACCTTAATTGTTGTGCATCGCAGCATCTCATATTCAGGAGAGAGTGTTACGTGACAGACCTGTGCATTCCAGCAGCCACTGAGCTTGGATGTGGTGCAGTCCTACTGGCTCAGCCCTGCTCGGGGGGAGTAGCAAAAACTAATTAATAGCATGCAAGACTAGTTAGTTTCTGATTCTCCTGTACATACATTGCAGTAACAGGATCCAGAGAGTTTTACTGATGGACAGGAAGCTCTGTTGCTGTTAATTCATCAGTATTTCTGCAGTCAGCACACACGGATTCCATTTGTGATGCATTTTTTTCCAACTTGGGTAACTTTTTCTGTGCTGTGCAGGGTGGATACTTTGGCCAAATCAGGAATACAAAAAAATCATCTCAGAGATTGAAAGATGCATTATTGGACCATGATCTTGCCCTCCCACTGTGCCTGCTTATGGCTCAACAGAGAAATGGTGTCATCTTTCAAGAAGGAGGGGAAAAACATCTGAAACTGGTGGGAAAACTGTATGATCAGGCAAGTAAAAACACCTGTATTTATGATATCCCCTCCTTTTTGTGTCATCATGATATGTAAGAATTCAGCACATAAATAGCAAAATCTATAGAATCATATATGAGAATCCAGTACAACAAATACAAATACATAAGACTTTTAATTGCAGGGTTGCTCTATTAAAATATATGGGTGTATTAAAAGTATATTATATTGATAAGTGATTTCTGAGTAAAAGAACAAAGCATCCTTTGTCATAAAAAGTTAAATTCTTATTTCTTAAGTGTCCATCATGTTTTTCTAATCTTACTTTGGTAGTGAAACTTCCTTTTTTTTTTTTTTNTTTTTAAGAATTCTTTTGCTGCCTTAGGCAGTAGGAACCAGTTGCATTCCATAATGGTAGAATAGAATGCTCTTGAGTTCTGCTGGCTTTTCTCGATGGGGTTTTTTATTTTATTGTTCTTCCCTCGTGAGAAATTATTTGCTCTACTATTTGGTGCTAGCATTTTTAATGAGAAACAAAAAGAAAGAAAAAAGCAAGCTTTGAAACTCTCCTTAACTTAATTGTTGAACAAAATAATAATGTTTGCTAACTTGTTGTATCTTTCACTTGTAGTGCCACGACACCCTGGTACAATTTGGTGGGTTTTTAGCATCCAATCTAAGCACAGAGGATTACATTAAGCGAGTGCCTTCTATTGATGTTCTCTGTAATGAGTTTCACACACCTCATGATGCTGCATTTTTCCTCTCAAGACCCATGTATGCACACCACATTTCAGTGAGTACAACTCTGCCATTTGCCTACTCGTAGTACTGCTCTGGTACCAGTACATGTGGTAGGTTTCAGATAAAGTTGATTCGCTAAGTAAAACTTACAAAGTTTTATGAGTAGAATTGGAAATAGAAGCTGTGGGATGGAACAGGTTGTCCTTAATCTTAGTAAATATGGCCCACGTGCCAACTTTTACACAACTTACAGAAATTGTAGCTAATGAAGTCACCTCTTTGGATGTCTTGGGTTATCAGTAGGAATTCTCTCCCTCCCTGTTCCCTCAAAGGTGTTCTTCTGCAGGTGTTTTAGATGGATTTTTGCTGTGGAGGAAAGTGTTGCAGCTGCCAAATGGTATGGTATCTTGGGAAGTGTCAGGAATAAATTTGTTCCTGCATCTCAAAAGTTCAATATGGAGAGCAGTTCTTACTCGGTGTAGTATAATATGTCCCTATAACAAGAGGTAGCAGCATCAGTGAAGAAAGATAGATCCATCCAATCTGCATGAAGACTAAAGGTTCTGTATGAGGTTCTTCAGTGCTTTATGTACTGACATTTCACGTGTGTAAATGTTGTATAGAAAGGTTTTTGAGAAAAGTTAAATGATATTGTTAAGTTTAATTTTTGTATATATGGATTACAGTTTTTTATTTCTTTTATTTTTTTATCCACAGTCAAAGTATGATGAACTGAAAAAAGCCGAGAAGGGAAACAAACAGCAGCACAAAGTTCACAAATACATTACATCATGTGAGCTGGTGATGGCTCCTGTTCACGAAGCTGTGATTTCTCTGCACCTCCCTAAAGTTTGGGATGACATCAGCCCTCAGTTTTATGCTACATTCTGGTCTTTAACGATGTATGACCTTGCCGTGCCACACAGCAGCTATGACAGAGAAGTCAATAAACTTAAAGTCCAGATGAAAGCCATAGATGACAATCAGGAAATGGTATGTTGATATCATTTTGTGGTCCAGTTTAAACTTTCTAGCCTTGAAAGAGTTTCTTTTCATGAAGTATTATATTAAAGTTGTTTAGATCTGGGAAGTTTGGTCACCTGGTTCATCCATTCTGATTTGCCACATTAACATAATTTGGATTGATTTTTATTCATAATTCCCATGTTAAATGAAAATTACTGGAAGATCAGTGTCAGAAAGAAGATCTTGACACCTATATCTGTGGTTTGTCTGTTCATTCTTAACTATAGTCAGCCAGTGTTCATAAAATCACTTGGTTACTAGAGCAGAACATTTTTGAGTGAAATGAAAAGTTGTTAACGTATTCTTTAGTTATTACCAGGAATTTATTGCTCTGTCTGTAGCAAGTTTTAGTATAATACTAATTGAGTTGCCCTGACATTTTATAGCCTCCAAATAAAAAGAAAAAAGAAAAAGAACGTTGCACAGCTCTGCAGGACAAGCTCCTTGAAGAGGAGAAGAAGCAATTGGAGCATGTGCAGAGGGTTCTACAGAGACTGAAACTAGAGAAAGATAACTGGCTTCTGGCAAGTAAGTGTGTCTAGGGGAAATGCTGTGGATGTTATTGTAGTTGTCACTGTCTCCAGAACTTCCTTGCACTAATGCTCTTAATGGTGATTTGAAAATTTGATCTCTTTATATGTTGAGGTCTGTTAGCAAGGTAAATTTTTAGTTAGAATGTAACGTGTCTTGACAAACGCTGAGTAGATGGTTTTCATAGAGAAGTTTTTTGTTTCTTGCAATGTGAAGACCTTTTAAATTTTGCCCTAATTTAGAAAATAAGTTAGAGATTGACCAATTCAGTGGAAATTTGTAATTGCAAGCTGGCTCGTACTTGCTAACTGCAGTTGTAATGCTGCTAAATTAGTATAATTGCTACAGGACAAAAAATAGGCATGTAAAGTCTCAGTGATTGGTTTGAGATAACTTACTTTGTTTGAGTCCTGTGATTAGGAGCAATATGCCAGGATTTGGGTGGTGGCATAAACCCTGTTCCAAAGACAAGATAAGTGTTATGCCAGCCTAACAGCCCTGTGCAGTGAAACAGCATGCACATGTTTCATATGGCACATATGCAGCAAGCAGAACCAAGGTTTTTTTTTCTGGCAAAACCTCTGTAATGTTTCATGTTGCTTGTGAACTCTGCTGGTGTGGTTAATCTGAAATGTTTTTCTCTGGTCAGTTTTCTTCTCTGGATGAACTTTGAGTTTGTAACTGGAAGTAGTAGTTCGTCTGTCCCAAGAAGCCTAGCATAATCCAGTGGAAAAGAGTTTTGTTGTCCAACTCGTGTAAGATCCATCCAGCTGGATTAATGAAGAAACACTGACAGTTATATCAAGAGAAGTTATTCCCTATAAATATTTAATGTACTGGTCTGGACAGCAAATGAACGACAAGAAATTACTGGTTGAAAAATTACTGCCTGATTAAAGCTTGGTCTAGAGGTGACTTGGTAAATTTGTCTACTTAAAGAAGCACCCAAAAGTGTGTAGAAAGTAGTCTGTGTAGGTATGATCTGTATATAAACACGTAACTCTTTGTGGGATACTGGGAATAGCTTATTGTTGGCCCTTGTGCTTGGGCTTCAGCTGAAGGAAGTTTCCCAGCATTGTACCCAGAGGCAAGCTGACTATTTCAGCAGTTGGGCCATTGAAAGAAATAATCTGTAATTGTACTATATGAGGAAATTGAACAGCGCATCCACTGTGGTAGTAGGTTTTATTATTATTTTTAAAATGATAGATATTTATTTTTTGAAGACTAGCTTCCTGTCTACAAACTTTTGATAGAGCGTTTGTACCCTTGAGAATAGGTTAATTTTTGGCAGAGGAGGTAGCCTGGTATCATTAGCAATTGGAGACTGATTAGCAATAGTCAGACTATTCTGACTGGCTGTTTACTTGCTTTGTTTATGCACTTCTGAAGCAACACATACTTGATTGTCCTGTGAACTGTGATCCTCTTGATAGATTTTTTTTTTCTAAGTATCAGATGTTTGTTATAACCTCTGAGGGGTAGATACTGAAATGAAACAAAGTCAACTTAAAGTTTTTAGTGAAGTAAAAGCTAACAGTTCTTTCTTGAAGAAGCTTTATTCCACGAGCATCACAGAATTGAACCAAGTAAAGCCTGGGTATTATAACTTGTGGCCTGTGCAAAGCTACCAATGGCCCTCATGAAGGATCATGACTGTTCTTCATTTGAAGGCATCCACTTGCAGCCTTTATTTCTGTACTTTCCTCTGACCTTGCTTTGGTGCTGTACATTCCCAGCTTGTTTTTATGCTCCTTGTTGCCATGGGACCAGTTTGGGTGTTGAGTTTACCAACCTGTGGTTGGTCAAACAGAAACAGGTAACTCTTGAACTTGATACAGTGCAGTCTTTTACTCAGTGGTAGAATGCAACTTTCACAAAAAGTGTGTGTATTGGGGTGGTGGTTTACTGAAGACTGTTCCTCTTTAAATTCCTCTAAGAGTTTGATTAATTGGAAAAATGATTATTAATGGATTGTATAGAGACAGCATGTTCTTCAGTTGCTAAGGAAACCAAGCTGAAAGTCAGCCCCATCTAGAAAGATGAAGGAAAGTGTTCTAGGGAAATAGCAGGTGGTGTTCTTTTGCTGATGTGCAAAATTTGAGCAGGTGGAGAAGTTTACTGAAGCTTTCCCAGAACCTGTTTTTAGCCCTGTTGTGTGAAAGAAGGATTTTGCCAATAAGAAATAAACGTTTGCTACATCCACCTTGCTATTCTATCCCCACCCCCCAAACAGTTGCACTTATACTGACTTTTTCTGATCAATGCCAAAGATATGTCTGAAATACAAGTGGCCAAATGTACAAACTCCAGAGTATGGATGTGTCATACTGACTTTCTTGGGAAGAGAGTAGTTGAATGATAAACCATTAATTTATTCTATTTCTCTTTTCTTTTTTCCCCCCTCTCAACATTTTTTTTTTTTGAAGAATCTACCAAAAACGAGACTATCACCAAATTTTTACAGTTGTGTATATTTCCTCGATGCATTTTTTCGGCAATTGATGCAGTTTACTGTGCTCACTTCGTTGAACTGGTGCATCAGCAGAAAACACCCAATTTCTCCACACTTCTCTGCTATGACCGAGTAAGTAGCTGCAGCTCCGTGTGTGTATGTACATCATTACCACTGCAAACATGCCAAACTGGTGTCTCCCCTGCCTCCCAAAAGAGGTAAACAAGATCATTACTTATGTTTCATTCTAGAATCTGTTAACAATCAGAAGTCCGTTTTTGTACTTCAGATCTTAGAAGCAGAATTTTCTTAAAGCTTCAGGGGTTTATTTTCAAGAAATGATGTTTGTTTTACCCTAATGAGTCTGGAGTTTCAGAGCAAAGTCATTAGCTGTCATAGGAGTTGCTTTCAGGTTTTGTAACCTTTAAGTAGTCTGCATTTCCATGGCCTGCTCTAATCCTCCCCTTTTAGCTGTATCTGCTCTTCTGCAGTGGAACCAATTTTCTTATGCTTGTCCCCCACCAGCAACATCCTTGGGACCCTTCTGACCCTGGCAAATGGCGCCACAGACAGTGGGCTAGTTTGTGTCACTGCATCTGCTCTGATTTCATGTGTCCAAAAGAGCATTTCTACTCAAGTAGCCCTGTCCGATGGACCTGTGTGGGCCAGGAAAAAAAATTTTTGGATCAGCTTGGCTAGATGTTTACTTCTACCATCTCAAATCATTCTTAATTTGAAAATAAAACAGTTATGTCAATGAAGACACTGGAACTATCAAACAGTGTGTCAGCAGCAGCTGTATGCAGTGCTTGGATTCTGGGCTAATTGAGAAGGATCAGCAGTTGGGAATCAAACAATATTTTGTAAGCAGTCTCTGTCGTATTTAGAAACCAGCTTAGTGGTGGTTTAGATGAGAGAAATTTATAATTTTTGTTAGGTCTTTTGCTTTGTAATTCACTAAGGTCATAGTAACGTTTTCATTCTCTATTCGCAGGTTTTCTCTGATATTATATATACAGTGGCAAGTTGCACGGAAAATGAAGCCAGTAGATATGGCAGGTTTTTATGCTGTATGCTGGAGACCGTGACCAGATGGCACAGTGACAGAGTCATATATGAAAAGGTATAGGAAATTACTAAAATGAGTTTGCTCATTAGAATATGTACTAACCATTTGTGTAATTCAGCCCAGTAAAAATGGATTTAGTGATTTAAAAACAGTGTGATTGGATTTTTCTGGTGGCATAATCGTAGAATTAACTTATATTTTACTCTAATTCATGCAGTTTTGATAGAAGTAATTTTGTATTGTGTCAAAAATGTATTTGCTAAAAAAACCCTTTTCATTTTTGATTTTCACATAGCTTACCTCAAAGATAATTTAGGGAGCATATGGAAACTCTCCTAAAAGTCCTTGCACAAGCTAGTTAAATTATGAATAATCTTTTCTCTCACCCACAACTAAAATTTCAACATAAATTAGCTTCAAAAACAAATCATGTGAGTCTTGTAAAGTGTGATCGTGTCTCATTCTTTAGAGTTTAGAATTTAGAATTACCAATTTTGTTTCCCAAAAAATAATTTTTTCCTATTCTTTGATGTGCACGTAGGAATGTGGCAACTATCCAGGCTTCCTAACTATATTACGAGCAACTGGATTTGATGGTGGAAATAAGGCTGATCAATTGGATTATGAGAATTTTAGACACGTGGTACACAAATGGCACTACAAATTAACTAAGGTAAATCGAGATGCCAAAACCCTTACGTTTTTGAATGCTTTAAAAAAAACCAACCCAACTTCATTAGATTTAATTTATGTTTTAGGCTTCTGTGCACTGCCTGGAAACAGGTGAATATACACATATCAGAAACATCCTGATCGTGCTGACCAAAATCCTTCCATGGTATCCAAAAGTGCTGAACCTGGGTCAAGCCTTGGAAAGAAGAGTACACAAGATATGTCAGGAAGAGAAAGAGAAGAGACCTGATCTATATGCATTGGCTATGGGGTAACAACAACTTATTTAAGAAAGTGGTTAAAAGTGGATCATGAAAGGCATCTAAAGACTCGGAACTGTTACAGTCCTAACATTTGATTTTTACCTTATCACAGAAGATTTCGCTATCCTGCATCTCGGTGCTGGCAGTGTGAATGAAAACATTCATTTTGTGCTGGATGATCACTAATTTCCTTTACAAGACTCTAGTGAAACACTTAAAGTAGTAGAGGTTTCTACTCACAAGAGCATAGCTTAATTTTAGAGAAGTAATAGAGCAGCAAGGAGATAGGAGGGATAGTAAAAGGAAGAAAGCCAAGGGCTATTGCTGCAAGACTGGTTAGATATTGGAAGTGTGTATGATTCTAAAATGCTTAGTTACATGTTACATCTTCCTGTGGTGAATGTGGAACCATCCTCGTGTGCCTGAGGGGCAGTTCAGGTTGCCCTAACAGTTTGAAGTTTTGTCAGCAGTCCGTTTGTTCTGTGTGTTTGGCAGGGGGTGTATGCGGGGGTGTGTGTGTGTGGTGGTGAGGAAGAGAGTGTGGAAGTAGGGCTGCTTCTGTGTCTAGTGGGTTTGTTTGTTTTTCTTTTTCTTTTGAGCTCATCAATAAAGGGGGAAGAAACTGCGTATCAGTTAGGAAAAACTGTGAAATAAATAACAGATGAACTGTTAGATTAGATCCACATTTAAGATTCAACCCATGTTTTGCTTTATGTTTGTGCATATTTAACAATCTGTGCGACTTGCAGCTATTCTGGACAGTTGAAAAGTAGGAAGCCTTTCATGATACCTGAAAATGAATTTCACCACAAAGACCCACCTGCCAGGAATGCTGTACCTGCAACAGTACAAAATGGGCCAGGTGGTGCTGGGATGCCTACGTCTCTCACAATAAATACAGTTAGACTGGAAGAGGGCACTACTGAGGAGACTGGTAAACACACCTATCATTATTATATGTTTATTTTTTAGTAGAATTCTTCTGTCGTTACAGGCTTCTCTCAAAATTTGCCTCGTTAAGCTAAAAAGAAAAAATGTAAATGTGATGCTAAATAGGATCAGGGGGTGTTCTTTATTTTTACTTGGTTTTGGGAGAGGGTGTTCTGCTGCCTATTTCAGCTGTTAGCTACACATGACCTTACATATATATGCTCAACTACTTGTTGCATTTTAACCAATAGGGTATATAGTAACCTGTTGAAATAGAGCTGTTCTTTTTTTTTTTTTTTAAAGCAGATAAACTAAAGGAGAAGTCTCAGGGTGTGGTGAAAGTTATTAATAAAACTGTCAACGCTACACCGAAGGTGACAACAAGCAATGGAAACAGTGCATCTAATAGGTGAGAAAAACTATTCCTACACATTCTCTATTTTCTTCCTTCCAAGCCACAGAAATACACTTGAAAATGACCTGCCTTTTATTTTTACTTCTGGGTTCTGTGTAAATAGTTTCCGTTTCCTTAAAGTTTAATAAATGGCATTATTTCTTTCAAAATACACAGTTTTACTGATCTGACGTTGTTAAATGCATCTCATTTTAGCTATATAAATGAGAACATTTGCTTGTTGCTGTTCTGATAAAGAAACAGCCAATCTGAAATCTTACAGTGACTGCTCCAGGAAATTCTATCAAACATTCAGAAGTAAAACTCCTGTGATAAAGCTAGAGCTGTGTTTTGTATCCATGCTGATTGGCCTTTTTATTTCTGATGCAGCAAAATTATTAAAGAGAAAGATGATAAAGAAAAAAGCGGGAAGGAAAAAGATAAAGAAAAAAAAGACAAGACTCCAGCTGCCACTCCGGAGATGAAGGCACTTGGGAAAGATGGGAAAGAGAAACCGAAGGAAGAACGGGCAAACAAAGATGAGAAAGCAAGAGAGATCAAGGAGAAAACACCAAAATCTGACAAAGAGAAGGAAAAAGTGAAGAAAGAAGAAAAAGCTTCAAAAGAAGAAAAGTCCAAGACGGTTGTTACCATCATTGAGTCAAAGTCAACTGCAGAAAAGGAGAGAGAAAAGGAGCCATCCAGAGAAAGAGATCTAGCGAAGGAAATGAAATCCAAGGAAAATGCTAAAGGAGGAGAAAAGGTGCCAGTAGCTGGGTCCTTGAAGTCACCTGTTCCCCGATCAGAAACATCAGAATCTGAAAGGGGTAAGTTTGAATATTTAGTTTTTGTTCTTGTCTAGAAAAATAGAATGTATCACTTGAAAATCATTGAATGTCAAAAAATGCTAGAGAAGTTGAGAGAGAATCCCTACATAATAAGAAAGATTTTGGCACTGGCTTTTCAATACAGTCAATATCTAAAGGAGGTGGTCAGAATAACTCCAAAAGGCAAACTGTGTGAATGTGTGGACTTCACCCATCTCCAGTAAATGCTTGTTCTCACAAAGCCTGTCATTTTTTTACTGTAAGCCTGAATGGTCTTTTATTAAAATGTGTTAGTATAACTTTGACCGTGCAGGTTTTGCAAAAGTGTAATGCAAAAACTTCGTGTGTACTCTGAGAGCTTCATGACAACCTTTGAATTGGAAGAAAACAGGGAAAATGAAAGATACAGGCCTTTGCATCCTTAAGAAGGCTGCAGAGAGCTTTCTCAGTCCCTTCTTATATTAAGGGTTAGCAAATCTTTAAGTTGTTATCTGAGGCTGATGTTGAGTTTTATATTTGTGCTGCTTAAGGTAAACCACATAAGGGAGGGCTGTGATGCTTTTCATAGGGTTCACCTGTTCAGGGTCTTCACAGCAATTCTGACGTTCAGATACTGACTTCCATGAAACTGAAGTTTGGAGTGAGCATAATTTTGCATCAGTTTGTTCACATTACACTTTTGCTGCAAACTTTCATAAAGATGGTCAAGGCATGCTGCTAACTCTAGATAGCTTAAGGAAAACAAAATTCACATAGTGGTAAGAAATCTGGCTTTACTTATGTTGGTACTTCAGAAAGTGATACTATTTGATTCTCCTCTTTGAAATGTGTTTTAATAATGCCATTGTTCTGTTCTTTCCTCAGAACAAAAACGCCGCAAAGTTGATACACATTCTTCTCCGTCACATTCCTCAACAGTAAAGGTTAGTATAGCCTGAGGAAGGCAGCACCCATGTTAGGCTCACAAGTTTGGGATGCCAGTATTCGACTTCCTTCAAGTTTTGTGCCAAGTATACACTGGAACCACTGGAGGTTTTATGTTGCATTAGAAAATGCATTCCTTTTCTTTATTGGCGGACTGTCTTTTTTTCTATAAAAATATTTTTTAATTAACCAAAATAATGCTTCAAGGACCTAGCACAAATTTTGTAAAATAGTGTTTGGAAATTTCAAGAGAATTTTTACACAGAAGTGCCTCATTGCTTTAAGCAGTCAGTTTTTTTGGAGTGCAATGGTAGCTACAAGCAAACGAGTCTTTGCAACAGAGTGGAGCATATTTTTCTGCACTTCTTTGAAGAATCTATAGCACTGAAGATTCCTGGATGATACGGGATGTACGATACCTCTGAATTCATCAGGCTTCTTGATGAGCATCATACCGATATGTGCCTTCTAAGGAGGAGTCTTGAAAGGAGTTCCATTTTAAAGTCTCCTTGGTGATCAGTTCTCCTGTAGTTGTGTATATTCAGTGCGCATGCAGCTTCTGTTGTACCTTCCCTTCGAGGTTTGTTTATTTCCAATGGGTTCCCACCATGTTGAGCCCTGCGTTACGATAAAACCAGATGTGGCCACCAAGCCTCCTACCCAGCAAAGAGAAACCCCAAGCACTCAAGCGCAGCACAAAACCATGGGCGTAGCCTACTTGAAGACTCAGGGTAGCCATTCCTTGCTCCATATTTATATTATTTCTAAACCATCTATGTTCATGGAATCTTTGAATTTGCAGTACGTTGAACGTTTAAAACTGTAAGTTACTAATTCTTCATCAAGAGCACTGTGATGGATTATGTGGGTCTTTAAACTTCACCATCTTACCAACTTTAGAACAAGCTCTTCTTTTTTTTCCTGTTTTTCCAGAGTACATCTTTTTCTATGTAAGATTTATGTGAAAGATTTAACTTAATTTTGGAGAATTCAAATAGCTTTTACTAGATTTGAGGAAACAGGTGGCAGTGATAACTACTTGTAATGATGAAGCTTTTTATAACGGCAGCATAAGGTCATTCTAGAGTGACTTCTACCACATTTAACTGAAAGTGGAGAAGATACAGGTTTAAAAGTATTTTAAACCTTTTTTTACCTCTTGTTCAGCTATATTTAGATTTAAGACTACTTTTTCTTTATATTTTTGTCTAGGCAGGAGAGTGTGTTTTCACTGTTCTAGGAAGAATTAGATATAGACCTATTTTGTAGTTTATTTACTAGCAGAGTCTAGAGAATAGATAATGACTGTCTTTTTTTTCCCCCCTTCTTTCTTTTTAAAAAGTATTTCAGTTCCTAGCTTTACTCAGAGTACAGTATTAACATAAGATTTATTCCAGAAGGAGTAGCTGTTTTTTGTTTCAAGGGTACGGCCGTGCTTCCCAAAGTCCCTCTGGTTTCTGAAAACTATTCCAGCTCACGTGTCATCTCCGTTCATTTTCTACAGGACAACCTCAACGAACTCAAGGACTCTTCAGCAAAGGTTTGAATCTTTTAGAAACCAGCCCAAGTTTATTTTCATGTTTTGTTGCAGCGAGAAGTTAACTTTTGCTCTTGTGGCAAACTCCCATCAGAAAATTCCAATTCCATTCCTGTGAATACTAGCATAGTAATAGAGGGATGGGTTTGTTTGTCCTGGTGTGTAAATCCTCTGCACAGGAGAGACGGTTGGTAATGTAGGAGCAACATAACAAAAATCCCCTGAATTTACCTTTCTGTCAATATTTTGAAGAGCTGTAATATGTCAGTGTCTCTTGTATTCCCCTCTAAAACTGGTGAATACACAGAAATGTCCTTATGATTAAGCCATTCATTTGACTGAAAAGCTAATAGAATAGCTAAAGTAGTTCTTAGAATTGAGGGGTTTTGAATATACCAATTAAAGAACAGTAGTTAGTTAAAACAAAGAGTATTTGAGACGTCTCTGGAATATTGATGCTCTTTCCCCTTACAACTGTATTAATGTTCTAGTACTATAGTATTGTGTTTCTAAGCATCACAGACAACCTCCTGAATTATCATCTTTGTGTATTTGCTTCCTGTAAATGCACTTCAGCTTCATTGTCTTAGGAGAAGGGATACTAAAGAATGCTCTCAGGAGTTCATAGAATCCCAGGTTGGAAGGGACCTCAAGGATCAGCTGGTCCAGCCTTTCTTGGCAAAAATGTGGTGTAGGCAAGATGGCCCAGCACCTTGTCCTGCCAGGTCTTATATGTGTCCAATGTTGGGGAATCTATCACTTCCCTGAGGGGATACTCCAGTGGCTGATTGTTCTTGGTGTGAAGTGTTTCCCTCTTGTGTCCAATTGCGGAATCCTCCCAGGAGTAACTCGTATCCATTACCCATTTTTTTGCCACGTGACTCCTTGTTAAAAGGGCATCTCCCTTGGTAGCCACCCTTTAAATACTGGGACATGGTGATAAGGTCTCCCCTAAGCCTCCTCTTCTCATGGCTGAGCAAACCCCGTTCTCCCTGCCTCCCCTCTCGTGTCAGGCTTCCCAAGCCTTGGACCAGCCTTTGTGGCCCTTCTCTGGACTATCTCCAGCCTGTCCACATCTCTTTTGTGTAGCAGGGACCAAAACTGAACACAGTGTTCCAGGCGTGGCCTAACAAGCACTTGGAATATTGTATCTTAGACAGATTCTGTAACTATTTTGTTGCTTTTCTAACACTCAAGCACATTGTAACTGTTGCACAGTAACAGTCACAGCCACTGCACACCCGCTGATACATCAGGGGATGTGACTGATAGGAAATGCATCAAATCTTCTAAAGTTGCTGTTAAAGTCTTTGGTTACACAATCAGTTCCAGTGTGTAACTAAACTGCACAGAGGTTTATCACTTGGAAAATGTTGACCATTTGGACTTTTTGGATACTTTTTGGGTTTACCCAGGATTACTTATATTCGCTTAATTTAAAAATGTGTTATGGATTTCCATTTTCTATTCTGTATTTACACTGTTGTTTTAGTTGTAGCTATCTTTGTACAAAGTGTTCAGAACACTTTGTATGTTTTAAATCAAAATAGCTGTGATTCTGTAATGGACACTTGCTGATGGATTTTTTTTTTTTAATTGAATCTTTCCAATACCAACTGTATCTGCTTGTAGGGATAGTGTATATGGGGAACATCCTTTAGTCTTACCATTGATGAAATTACAGTGTCTGTAGATTGAATCCAGATACTCTTATAAATCATCACCATCATCATATCTTGTATATTTAAATTTTTTTTAATTAGAAGACTATAGTATTTATCTTGAGCTCACCTCTGCCTGAAGGGTGTTATATGGGAACCTGTAAAATCTCACTTTTCCCTTTCTTACTGTATGAGTCAAGATTCAGCTGGTTAATTGAAAATTTGCTTATGTTTTCATTACTTAAGCTAAAATTTTATTTTAAAATACTTATTTTACCTATTAGCACATTGATTTAATTAAGCAGGCAGTGGAGCTATTTGTAATTAAATTATCAGCAAACAGCTTTATTTTTCTAGTTAATTTGAAAAGTTGTGTTTTAGAATTAACTATAATGTGTTTGTGTAGGCTTAGCTGGAAGCATATTGCAGTTGTGTGACCTTTTAATGGATTTATTCTTTAAGTGTTTGGGGAATGGGGGGTGTCCAACCCATTCCTTCCTTCCCTAAATGCTCTTTTCTAATCTTTCTCACTTAATTAACTAATCTTCACTCTTCAGTGCCGTTCTAACAGACTTAAAGCACTTCATGACAATATTCCCTGTACATGGTGTAAGACAAGTTAAATATTCTTCTTAACTTCCATGTACTTGTTTGGGGAAGGGATGGGATGTTCAGAAGCCTGTAAGATTTATGAGTTCAGCTTCCACTGAAAGTTAAAAGTCTAGTGCTTTTGTCTGCTTACTTTCTTTATTCCTGACTTGGCTCAATTTCTGGAGCCAGACAATGGAAATATTGGTTTACACTGCAGTTGTAAAATAAATGATGCCAGACTTGAGTTAGGGGGGTTTTTTCCTTGCTTTGGCATTTGTCCAAGTTAAAAACCACACAGAAGCACCCAAAATTTAACGTGGTGGCAGCATTTCTAGAAGCAAGTTGATAAAGGCTTTCTTGTAAAGGTGGGGGAGGATGGATGTAGTTTTCCAAAACCCTACACTGGAATAGTAGAGGAACAGTGGAATCTGTTGTGAGCAGCCGTGAGAACACAAGAAATGGAATGAGAGAAAGCAGAGCTCCGAGTTTGCTTTCTCCGGTGGAAAGCAGCTCTGGGCGACAACTGAATGGGGCTGTTTAGAGAAAACATTTGCACGTCGTTGTCAGCAGAGAAGAGAGCAGGGATAAATTTACTTGTGGAATGGCATTGTAGGAAATGGAATAAGAAGAGAGGAGTGAGGGAAAAGAGCAAAAGGAAATATCTAGTGAAAGGAGTATTGAAGGTTCAGTCTCTGTTGCAGGATAATAAAATTCTAGTGCAATAATAAAAGGAAAGAGACCTAAATTTTGTCAGTGTGACTTTTAACATAGGAGATCACTAACATCAGGTTTTGGTAAGTTAAACATTTACTGAAACTGGAGAAGGACAGGATTAATTTAATTTTGAAAGTTGTTTGAAACACGAATTGGTTTGGTTCAAGTGATATCTTGATTGCTTTAAACTAATCTTCCACTTACCTGTTTTGTTGATGTCCTTTTAAGTAAGGTGTCTCTCTGAAAAGAAATACAGAGAACATTTTAATAAAGATATTTTTGTCCCCAAATAAAATTGTTATCTTACAGAACTGGGGAAAGATTGAAGTATACTGATTTAAATCTGTGTGCTGGTGTAACTTAAATGCCAAGGGAAGTGGTTTTAATTTAAAACATGCTCTTAATATTTCTTACATCTAACTATATAATTGTATTTAAAAAGACAGATATAGTTGCTGTACTGTATCCATATTTATATAACAGATGCACTGCCTGTTTTATGGAGCTAACCAGAATTGTTTAGAAGAGATAGTGGAATAACAACCTAGAACACATTACAGAACAAAACAATTCTATGTTCAGCTGGTTTTCTCATTTGAAGGTTAGAAATTAGATTAAAAGACACAATATTCAAAGTATTGTCTTAAATACTTCGTCGATAAAGATTATTCTTTAAAAATTAATTGTAGCTTGTTTAAGCAGCTGATTCCATTCATTCATTCCAGGCAAGATTGCAGGTGTTAACTGAGTCCATTAACCTTCATATCCTGTTTCTGTAGCTCCTGTGTCTGATTTGTGTTCATGCATCCAGCAGTCCTGGTGAAGAGTGTTGTGTGTATTTAATATAAATGTTTCAGTTAAGAGAAAATATTCTTGAATTTCCAGTGTTGAGTAAATAAGCTGTTGGTTAAATTATAGATGGCGAGTTTGAACATGTCTTCAATCACTCTTCGTTTTGCTAATAAAGTATTTATGTTTAATATTTGAGCTAGATCTGTTAGAATAAGACTTCTCTTTATTTACTCATCTAGGAATACATGTTAATATTTGGTGATGTTGCCTTAATTTAACAGCACTACGTAAACCACACTACTCCAACACTGTCCAAGAGTAAGGAGAGA
The DNA here is from genome assembly GCA_013398855.1 of Mohoua ochrocephala. Classification (NCBI taxonomy): domain Eukaryota; kingdom Metazoa; phylum Chordata; class Aves; order Passeriformes; family Acanthizidae; genus Mohoua; species Mohoua ochrocephala. The sequence goes on from VZTA01008010.1 coordinate 82,699, forward strand.
GAAGTGGAGAAGAAAGATTTGGACAAGTCAAGGGAAAGATCCAGAGAGAGAGAGAAGAAAGATGAAAAGGACAGGAAAGATCGAAAAAGGGTTGGTGACATTTTTAATGAACTAGTTTAGACAGTTGGTATATGCTTGGAGAGCTTTCTGTTCCAAGCCCTTGGAGTAATAATTGGCTGTAGAGCCCATCTGAGCAGAAGTGAGCTATATCAGAGGTGGCTTTTTTATCCTGTTACTCTTTCGAAGGTCGGTTTGCAGTAATGTATTCACACCTCTTCACCCTCCAAACCGATCTCCAGAAACTTCTCACAAGATGTAACACCTCAGTTACCTCCTAAGCATTCAAAAATTAGTTCTCCAAAATAAGAATCGAAGCAGGTGCTGTTTCAGGAGTGTGTTTTAGTCTGCTAACATCTGCATAATTGTATTTGGTGCCAGGATCATTCAAACAGTGACCGAGAGGTACCACAGGATTCAACTAAACGACGCAAAGAGGAAAATGGCACAAGTATGTCTTTTACTTTTTGTGTGTGTGTTTGTCAGGCTTTTACTTGTTGTGAATTACAGCTTTCTGTTCTGTTTTTAGCTGGTTCTTCAAAACATAGCAAAAGTGAAAGTCCTTCTGATTCCCCTCGCTTAAATGAAAAAGAGAAGGAGAAAAACAAATCAAAATCTTCAGGAAAAGAGAAAGGTGATTCAATCAAGGCAGAAAAGATGGAGAAGAGCTCCTCTGGTAGCAAAAAGGTAAAATAAGCTGTTCTTCTCTTGTTGATTTGTTTTTGTTGCTGACAGAACGAGCTGATATTTTTTTCCTAAAATTTATTGCTGCTTAATAGCCTAAATTAAAAAGATACACTGTGAATGTGTAAGAAAATGCTTCTGAAGCTTCTGGTATCTTGTGGCTTCAAATATCTCAGCAGTCACTCCTAGAAAGGAGCAGGATGGTTTGCAGGACTAGTTCGTTTTGGCAGTAGCCAGGAAAATTCAGAACTTATACTTTAGATTCTGAATAATCTAAAATATTTGCTGACTGCTTTGGTAAGCAAGTAGGTGAAAGTAGGCTTAACTTATATATAAACTATGTAATTCAGATTTCCATGTGCATGCGTCAGCACAGCTTCTTTTGGTGAAAGCAGGTATGTTACAGTTGTGTTTGTATTCACCAAACAGTAGTTCCCAGTTGCAGCTCTGCTGTGACACTTAACAGAGAACTGGAAGAGAAAGATAAAATAATCTCAGAAATCATAGAAGCTGAGTACTGTCATTTTGAGTGATGATTTTTTTTTAGCTGTGTCCAGGTATAACGTTAAATTTTACAGTCCTCCTAAACATCTTGTACCGTGCGTACCATAATAAGCTATTTCCCATATGTGTATTTTTAAAGGAATCAAGACATGATAAAGAAAAAGCAGAGAAGAAAGAAAAACGGGACAGTACTGGGGGGAAAGAAGAAAAGAAACAATATCCTTTTAAATATTGACATTTCAGAAAATTTATGCAAATGAGCTTCCCTTTATTATATGTAAGAAAATAGATGTCTTTTTCCTTGACACTGAATCTACTCATAAATCTTCAGACAAGCATAGATAATGAAGATTCTTTCAGGCAAGGTAAAAATGTTTGTTATTTAATTTGTTTGATTCGATATCTCCCCTGGGTCCTGTTGACTGGTAAAGGATATACAGACAAAACAGCCTGAAATCACCCAGGGTGGCAGGGTGGTGTTTTGGGCTTTTTTGGTTGTTTTGTGGGGATTTTTTTTTTTTTTTTTCTGATTGTGAAATGCTGATTGCTTTTCATGTTTGGGGGTTTTTATGGGTATGTGTGATTTTGGGTTTTTTTTTTTTTTAATTACTGTTATTCTTTTAAAAATATTATTACTATTACTATTTGTAATTTTTTATTACTACCCCAGGGGGAAAATATTTCCCCATCATCATCACAGCGATTATATAGATGCTCAGATTTTTTTGGGGGAGGGAGAAAAAGAGGTGGGGGATGTGGCGCGTTAGCAGTGTTTGGTGGAGTTGCATCTTTGTTGCTTTTTCCAAGAAAAGTTGCCATACAAAAGCAGAGGTGGATCCACGTCATTCTCATGGTCATTAGTCTCCATAATCTATGCATTACTTAACAATATTTTGTTTAATATGTTGCAAACTCGAGCTTTGTATCCTCTTCTTACTTCAACAAAAGCAGTAGCTTTTAAACCTCGATGTTACACAGTGCAGTTAGCTCAGTGTCTCTGCATAATCTTTTATCTGGTCAGATCTGAGGAGGAAGAAGATAAAGGAAAACTGTGGCATGGAAACATGGACTATTTAAAGAAAGAAAAGAAACTTTAGGGTATTTTGAGTAACGCTTATTTAGACTGGATCTTTTGGAAAAATCAATTGTTCTATGAAGTTGATGGAGCTCTGAATGGTTTGGGGTTTTTTTCAGACCTATGCAGCTATGTGGACACTTAAGATTTGTTTTATGGGTATGAAGGTAGGAGTTTTTTCTCCTCTGCACTGAGACATTTTAAGAGTTTTGAAATGTTTTGTTTTCAGTTATTTGGGAAGGAAAGTGTCCCAGTGAACTTAAATTAGTTCACCTGATCTATCCAACTTTAGTCACAGGCTGCTATTAATCTTTATGCATAAGGCAATGTACAACTTCACATTTTAAGGAGAAAAAAAAAAGAAGAAAATTTGGATGTCTGAGAAAAGTCTTCACTCATGGATTGTGACCTCAGAGCAAAGGGGGCTTATTTCAAAAAGGATCTTGTGTTCCATTTGGTGTCAAGGCTCATTCAGCCACTGCAGTTGAGGGCACATGTGTGAAGGGGCTTGGGTTAACAAAGCTTGTGCTGATATGATACGCTCTTTGGTGGTAAAAAGATGGGAGTTCAGGTTATTGCTTCTCAGTACTATTTCTTTTTATCTTCTTGAAGTAATGAAAAATATTTCGGTGAATAGTTTCTAAACTGAAAATTACAAGCATTCTCTGGAAAGAATTTGCTGGAATTTTCTTGACTCTTTGTCCTTCATAGGCATTATTGTCTGATCACTGTGGAGGGATCCCAGTTTTTTCCCTATTCTTTTAAATGCTACTTTGGAACAAAAGAAGAAAGGCAGTCTTGGTAGATGAAGTTCATTACTGAGCACTTACAGCTTCTTTAATAATAGAATATGAAGTTTTGTCTTGACTAGCAATTCAATATAAAGTCAGGATTGTCATTGAAATAGTTTAAAAAGCAAAACTCTGTTCTGCTGCCTGTAAGTAACAAGTGCTCAGGTAAATGTCAGTTGTACCACGGAATTCACATCCAGCTGTGTAATGGGCTAAACTGGAGCACGTGGCCTGGAACACTGACAGCACCCCACTGTGTGCATAGTGAAGTATGAAAAGGTGCTTTGTAGAGCAACACAGTTGTGGAATCTCATCCTGTGCTCCTGTTAAATCTTTGATACCGTTCTTCCTAATGTTCAATGTCTGACTGACTGCATTTATTCCTTGCCTAATTTAGAGATAGTAACATTTTGAGGGGGTTGCACCTCTAAAGGAGTTTATACCTTCACAAGTGCCTACTTGTTTCCTGTTTGTGTGTTTAAATTAGCGTTTCAGTACTTAGAGTGCAGTGCTCATACTAGTGTAGTTCTTGCTGTGGAATAAGGTAGGGTTAGGGAATGATAAAAATAGTTTTATTTCCCCCCTCATTCTTTGAGTTGTGAATGGAATAAAATGTGAAGTTGTGAGATCGGTGTTCATTTCAAAATCTGATTCTAATTATGTACACCTTCGTTGCAGGTGACATTGAAATGGGAAGATATCCAGCTGTGACCAGAAATGTATTTTCCAGAGTATAGATTGCACAGAAAATTGTGAATGAAGAGGACCCATCTGCATCTCCTTAAATTATTCAGTTCTCTGCTTTATTTCCCCATGCTAAGGACTTAATTGTTAAGTTGTACATTACTGTATTTTTAACTTGTTGCTTAGTTTCTTACACATTTATTTTCAGTACCTGGCTGAAAGTGTTACCTATTCCATATTTTAGCACAATGTGCTGCAAACAAACAGTTGCCATAGTGCAAATGAGGTTTCATGTGTACATAGTTCCACTTTAGTTTGTCGAAAATACTGCTTGAGTTTAGTAATTCTTTAAATTTGAAATTGCATTCTTTTAGATGTTTGAAAACCACAAATAAACAGTTATTGAACCTTTTTGAATTTACCTCATTTAAACTCAGTTTTTATTTATTACTTGGCCTGTTTTTAATATCAGTGACTAAAAAAACAAAGTTAAGTGGGAGCACTGTTTTCATGCAATGCTTAGGGATTATTTGTATATTGTGTATAAGGTTGACTTGTTTAAAGAAACAATGAATGAACCCTGTCCCATCCCAACCTAAACCTGTGCTCAGTTGTCCCCTGTCACACCTTTTGTTTGTCATGTTGTTTTTAGATTGATTGGAAATGCTCTCTTCAAAACTGAAATAAATTAAGTTTCAGTTACAGCTACAGGAGCTTTGTATTGCTGAACTTTAGTCTGAAAATTTCACAATGACGTTTTTAAAAAAAAAAAAAAAAAAAGAATTTTTTTATCTGCTAAATTCTACCAGTGTAACCTTTTTTCTAAATAAACAATAGTTTTCTCAATGGGTCGTAAATCATTCTCTGTGTTGTCACTTTATTGCTTTTAGGGATTGTTGTGAAAATTGGGTGTTATTTGGAATTGGGTGGGGGAGGGTGGTTCCTGTCTTTGTTTAGGGGCCCTCTGTACCTGCCCTTTTTTAGATGCCAAGGGCTGGTTACGGAGTGTGGTGCCTGGTGTGAAGTGGCAGATGTGCTGCCCTTCTCCAGTGGTTTCCAGGAGCTCAGGGCTTGTCTTCCTGCATTCAGTCAAGCTTCCACCTTTCTTTTGAGCCATTTGTCCCTTGTCCAAATGCCATTTAAAATCTCAGTTTTGTATCAAATATTAATACTATTAAACACAGGGACTTGTCTCTTAAATATTTTGGAGTTTTGGTTTGTTGGGGTTTTGGTGAGGTATAAAGGGAATTTTGATCAAAAATTGAGCCTCCCTGATGCTGTATGCTTTCAGTAATCTGGGATTTGGGACAGAGGCGTGTTGTCTTGGTGCATGTATTCGAAATACTAAATATTAAGAAACTGTAGTACTTGTAGACTTGGTCAGTAAAACTCTCCTGATTAGCTTTGTTCTGATTACTGAGTGAATCATAGAAGATTACAAACCCTGGCCCTGCAGTGGAAGAAAGACACAGACAAATTGGGAGGAGAACCGGGTAAGAGTTATCCAGCTAATTAGAGGTGAGAAAGAATTACTAAAAAGAAGAGTAACTAAGCTAAATACTCCAAGTCCTTTTAATTACCTCATTAGGGCAGTCTAAAATGAAACACTTCTATCAAAGTCACTCTAGTCCTTGGGCTTTACTGGAGCGTGAACGAGGTGAGGCTTTGGGCGGGGCTGCAGCCACCGGCCTCCCCCCAGCTCAGGGCTGCCACACCAAGGTGAGCAAAGGTCACCATGGGGGAGTCTGAATACAGTGTAATCTCCAGAAACAAGGAGACCACCCGTCATCCCAGACACGGACAGAGAAGTTGAAACAGTAATTTAGAATTCAGCTTGGAGGAAGCATGTACCTGTCCTGGCAGGAGGGTTTGTCCTCCCCTGTGGTGCTGCGGGCAGGGCAGGGGCAGTGTGGTGGTTGCACATCCTTGGAAGCAGTAGCGGGGCAGGAGAAGGGATGTGGGATGTTACACTGACCCTGTCAGGGATGGGGCAAGTGCAGACACACCCCCAGAAACTGCAGCAGTAGAGGGGAACAGTTAAACTTTGTGAAAGCACTTTGTGCTGTGGCTGGGATAACTTGGATGTGCTCTGCACTGTCCTGATTTCCTGAGAGGGGCCACAGGAGCAGTTTCTGGGCGAGTTCATGCCTGTGTGGGAGGGTTTTCTCCAGAGACAGTGCAAAAGACAGCTGGTCCTTCTGATTCTTCTTCCTTATGTGGGTCCCTGCAGCGACGCAGCTGCCTTTGTGGAGACAGCAGTGAGGGTTTGGTGATGGGAGTTGTATACAGAGTACAGCCAAGGGGAATCAGTGAGTCCCAGAGGGCTGGAGAAAGCATGGAGTTGGAGCTGGCTGTACATGCCACTGGCACACTCATTGACTTCGTGCCCAAGAAGGCCAAGGACATCCTGGCTTTCATCAGCAGTAGTGTAGCCAACAAGACCAGGGCAGTGACCATCCCCTGTGCTGGTGAGGCCATACCTCAAGTCCAGCTTTTGGGCCCCACATGGTAGGAAAGACATTGAGATGCTGGAGCCTGTCCAGAGAATGGCAACAGAGCTGGGGAAGGGTCTGGAGCACAGGTCTGAGGAGAAACAGCCGAGGGAGCTGGGATGTTCAGCCTGGAGAAAATGAGGCTTGGAGGGACCTAATCACTTTCTGCCTCTCCCTGGAAGGAGGTTGTTGCCTGGTGGGGATCAGTCTGCTCTCCCAGGCAACAAGCAACAGGACAAGAGGAAACAGCCTCAAGTTGTTCCAGGGGAGGTTTAGATTGGATACTGGGGAAAACTTCTGCACTGAAAGGTTGATCAGGCATTGGAACAGGCTGCCCAGGGCAGTGGTGAAGTCACCATCCCTGGAAGTGTTCAAAAGACGTGTGAATGTGACGCTTAGGGCCGTGGATTAGTGGTGATCATGGCAGCGGTGGGTTAAGGGTTGAACTCAATGGTAAGTCTTTTCCAACCTAAATGTTTTTATGATGTGAGAGGATTGTGGGGAAGAACAGAGAGGGCTGGGAGGGTGGGCAAGCAGCTCTGCCCTGCTGTGGTCCTGGCCCGTGGTCCCGGGGGAAAACCTGGTACCCAGAACCCATTAATTAAGCCCTGTCTGATGTGATGTTCTAATTGCTCTGTATAATCTGCAGCATCTGTGATAGGTCACAGCTTCAGCTATTTCATAATAAGGTGTTTTCCCTCAACACTGGCAAGCTTCCCTTGTTTAAAGGGCAGGGGAATATTAAATAAACACCATTTATATTTATTTGCCTTGGATCAAACCACGGCTCTTACATTAATTTTAGAGGATTTTTTGGGCAATTAGCCTGCTCAGGCCGTATTTGGAATTCAAATGCAGTATTTGTCGAAAGGCTTGGAATGATATTAAAAATCTGCTTCAGCAGAGAACAGGGGAAGCGGGATGCTCAGGCTCGCGGCGCTCGTCTCGGGCCGGGGCCGCCGCGAACCGGGGCCTGCCGAAGGCTGTGGCGGTGGCGGCCGCAGAAAGCGGCGCTCCCCCCGTCCCGGCCGCTGCATGTCAGTGTTGCGCCGAGCACGGCACCGCACAGATTCCGCCCCTTCCCGAATCCGTGGCTTCCTGGCGTTACAGAATTGCAGAACGGTTGGGGTTGGACAGGACTCTGAAGATCACTCGTTCCAACCCTCTGTGGTGGTAGGGATGCCGTCCACTGAGACCAGGTTGCTCTGAGACTTGAATGCTTCCAAGGATGGGGCAGCCACAGCTTCTCTGGGCAGCCTGTGCCAGTGCCTCAGCACCTTCACAAGGAAGAATTTTTCCCAAATATCCGATCTAAACCTACCCTCTTTCAGTTTAAAGCCACTCCTCCTTGTCCTATCACTCCATGCCTTGTAAAAAGTCCTCCAGCTCTCCTGTAGCCCCTTTACGTACTGGAAGGTGCTCACCAGAGCCTTCTTTTCTCTGGGCTGAACAGCCCCGACTCTGGGGCTGTTTCCGGAGGAGAGGGGCTCCAGCCCTCTGAGTTTCTTTGTGGACTCCTCTGGGCTCACTCCAGCAGGTCCATGCCCTAATGCTGTGGCCGCCAAAGCTGGACACTGCTCCAGGTGGGATCTCAGGAGAGCAGAGTAGAGAGAGTACAATAATCTGCCTCGACCTGCTGGCCATGCTTCTTGTGATGCTGCCCAGGATATATTTGGTTTTCTGGGCTGTAAGGGAACATAAATTCTCCCACGGTTATCCCCTTTCCCCCGCTGCCCTTCATGACCCTCTCTGTCCCTGCAGCAGGCACCAAGCCCTGGTCCCCTCTCCCTGCTCTCGTGGCCCTGCCCCCAAACCTGCCCACATCAACTGGCCCAGGGCTCAGGCACTGCTCTCCCACACTCTGCTCTGCTTCTATATTCCTTTAATCAGTTTCTGGTGTTACATCATACCCTTCCCTACTTGTTACAGCATATCAAGCATCTGCCACACGCTCATTAATTGGTCAATTACTTTATTTATATGCTAAACATTATCTAAAGCACCAGTCATTACCAGCATCATGGCTTCGGTTTGTGTTGTGCATTTTTTACAGGCTTTAAGTGCCTTACCCTCTCCTTGCCATCAAGGCTGGGGTGCTTGCCTGCACCCCTGTTAACCCTTCGTGGTCCAGTCGCCAGCTCAGTCCCATTCCTGAGCCCTGTGCAGGTCCCCACACTGAGAGGGCAGGTCAGTAATCATTGCCAAGTTTCTCAGCCCTTCCTCAGAGCCATTCCTCTTTGGATTTATCTCGTTTTCTATTGCTGCCTTCAACTCCTCCCTGCCTGAAATTAGAATGAAGTAAGAAAAACCTGAAACCAAAAAATAGATGATGGGAGAATCCTCCATAACCATCTGCTGGGGCAGGTCAGGTGCCACCACACATCCCGGTTTTGATCCTCATCTGCAAATCAGCTCTGAGTTCACCCTGAGGTGTCAGCTCTGCCAACAGCCTCTTCACCAGTGGGAAATGATGCACTGCTGGAGAGCCTCTGCTCTGGCTTGGCTCTGCTCTCCTCTGCCCTGTGCTCCACCACTTCCCACAGCACCTTCTCTGCTCCTACTGCTGCTCCTGCTCATCCGATTGCAAGCTGCTTCAGAGTAGGATCTTGTCCTCTTGCTCTGCTGTAAGATGTCCTGTCATCCTAAAAATGCCACGATGGCATAAATAATTTAGGGCTATAACACTTCAGTGATAGAAACAGCAATAAAAAAATACTTGGTGTGTGCAGCAAGGTTTCATTATCCTGCCCTTGGTGTCAGCCCGTGGAGGCATCGCCATCGAGCCCATCAGTCAGCCAGTGCCATGGTGTCCAGCAAAACCAGGGCTGCAGCTGCTTCCAGTGAGCTTTACCAGCTGCACCAGGGAAGGGCAGCAGTTGTACTGCTGCACTGGCTGTAAGGTGTGTATGGCAGCTCCCATGCTCAGACTCCTCTCTGGGTGCTGTGTGGTCTCTGGCTGCTCCTTGCCTGGTGGGGCAGCTCCTGCCAGTGCCTGTGCCTGTCCCCAGGGGAAGCTGGAAGCCATTTTTGCTGATGCTGTTGCAGTGATGGTGCCATATTACAAACCAGTCTCAGGAATTTCTCTGTTTCTAACTGATGAAATAAAGACAAGAAAGCCCAAGCACAGAGTCAGAGCAGGACTGGGATGTTGATGGGCAGATTTTGGCCAAACTTGCCTCCCACAGGGCACACATAAGAGGGGTGCTGGGGCTCCAGCCTGGGGCTCCTGGACTGGGAGAGATGCAGCAGTGGGTGCCCTGGCCCCGTTGGTGCTGTCCCAGGGTGTAATCCCAGCCTGGGTCCTCCCTGCAGCCCCAGTGCTGTGGGGGCACCGAGCGCGGCTCAGCAGCGCGTTGGGCCGTGGGTGCTGCTGCTCCTGGGGACCCTGTCCTCCCTGACACCAATTTCAGATGTATTACATTCTCAGTAAATACTACTATGAAATTTATAATATCCATGCAAATATTATCTCTGTACTTAAATCCTTTAGGTTAATTGAATAGAGCTATCATTATCCAGATCTTGTTTATGTATTGCTGCCTGCAAAATAGAGCCAATTTTCCAGGCTGAAATGATGAATATGAGCACCAAAGACATTTTGAGATTTAATTTTAATATCCATGACATATTATTATTTTAATAACCATAAAGAATAATTATTTTTGAAAAAATAAATGTTGCAGTGCTTTGCACAAAACCTCAGAAGGCAAAACTATGCCACAATGATACAGTATTTATTTTATTTTGTTGGCAAGTGTGGTGTGCCATGGGGAGGAGCCGCTATTGGTTTGGGTTTTTAGGCTCGAACTTGAACACTGTTGATGTCCTTTTGCTCCCACTGATGGCTCTTGGAATTTGATGCATTACTCTGAATTTTTCCTTTTATTATTCCCCACCTGCAGAAGTCTAGAGACAAGGTCATGATGGGATGTGTCAGAGCCCAGCATTCCAGGGGTGTCAGCTGTCATTGCTGCACTCGGTGTAGCAAAGGCCAGGTTTTGGCCCAAAGTGCACTTGTGGCCCAGGGAGGCTCTGGATTCCCAACAGCCCCAGCCAGGCCTGGGATGAGCAGGCCCTCTCCTGCCTCTCATCCCTGTGGCCACAGACCTATGTGAGGCCATCCCCCACCACATCCCAGCTGGACAGGCTCTCCCAGCTCACTGGGTGCAGCTGTGCCACTTCACCACAGCCCTAATTGCCCTGTTTCACCCAACACGTATTTATTAGAAAAACTTAACACCCATCATGCAGGATCTGGTGCCTGCTGAGCCCTGGTGCGTCACTGCAGCGACTGCTCAGGGCAGGGCTGGCATCGGCCTGGCACTGGCCTTCTGCTGGGGCTCAGTGGGCACTCTGAGCTCTGCCTGCAGACACATTTGGGCAGGTCCAGGGGAAGGCAGCATAACTCACCCCCGTGGCCGGTGCAGGGCTGTGCCTGGCTTCCAGGCAGCAGGGAGTGGTTCAAGACTTCTCTCTAGAAAAATGCAGCCCACCCACGCTGGCCTGGATGTTGAGCATGAAATGAAAGCTGAAGGACAGAATGATATTTTTTTCCATGCCTCCCTGCATTCATTGCGTGGGCACTTTACACATAAATAGGCTCATTTCAGCGAGGCTGCCCTGTGCTCAACACAGCACCCTGCTTACACCCAGGACAACCTGAAACCTTCATCCTTGTAAGGTGGGTTAGGGTCAAATAATTGTTGTTTACTGCTCTGATTTAGTCCTTGCATATTCCTGAGCTTATTTGCAGTTGCTGAAGCCTCAGCTGAAGACACAGGGTGGGCTCAGCACATGTCCCCCACTGCACTCATGTGCAATGAGCAGCAGTGGCAGCTCCACAGGGATTGGGGCTGGGCTCAACCAGCCCCACGGCTGGGATCCACTGCCAGGCACCAGGTGCTGAGCTGGGAAAGGTACCAGTGAGTGCCAGCACATTTTTCCCGTTTCCCCTGCAGCCAGAGGCAGTGCCACAGAAACACCCCTGACAGCTCCTGTTTTGCAGGGTGTGTTCTGGCCAGCAGATACCAAACTACTCAGGCCCATGCCCACCTGCTCTGCAGCAGCGCTACTGCCCAAGACCTTCACTGGGGGATTTTTTTTTATTTTTCAGAGGCTGATCTTTTCATCCCCAGTCATCCAAGAGAAGCCTGGTGCTGCTCCAGCTCAGCCCCAGCAGGCCCTGGGCGCTAAGAGCAGTGTGACCCTCAATGGTCCCTGGAAGGAGCCCAGGGAGCTGGTTCCTGCCGGGGACCACGAGGGTGGTGTGGCCAGCAGTACCCCCAGAGAGGCTGCCCCTGCTGGGGTGTGGTTTGGTTGCACACCAGCTCTTTAGCACCAGGATTACTTCCTATGGTTCATAGTTTGTGGTGACTTGGAAAAACTGCACTGTGGGTGAAGTAAACTCAATAAATTAGAGTTGGGATTAGCTGCAATGTTGGGTGAAGGGTTTTTTTCCTTAAAGCAGCATTGCTGAAAAGTTGGGAATTGCAGAAAAATACATCTGTTTGGTGAACATTTAAGGAATATATTTACCCATGCTGCTGCCCACTGCAGGGGCAGGGAAGAGCATCTCCCACCCTGGCTGGAGCCCTGAGGCTTCTCCCCTGCTCCTTCCCTGCTCCTCACAGGGAGCTCCTTGCACCTTGCAGGATCAACCAGCTTCCATCATCAAGAAAATAAAAAATTAGTTGGTTTGCAGGTTACCAAACCAGAAATACACATTTCCCTGTAGCGTCCTCCGTTCAGTGTGGGGGCCCCTTGTCAGGCCAGGCAGGACAAGGCTTTGAGCAGCCTGGTCTAGAGAAAGATGTTCCTGGCCATGCTGGGGCTGCTGGAACTGGGTGATCTTTCAGGTCCCTTCCAAGCCAAACCTTTCCAGGGTTCTCTGGTAAATATCTGAAGAGCATCCCAGAACGGGCAAAGGGAGAGCAGCAGGGAGGGACACTTTCTCTGCTGAAGAAAAGAGAAGCAAGCTCTTCATTTTTTTTTTCTTTACAGTTTTATTTACAAAATGTATTAAAACTCTTTGTACAACACCTCATCAAAATGAGGCTCAGTAATTGATGCCCACACATGCAGTTTATGCTTTTACAGCCATTAGTTTGCTTGGCAATTTTTCTGCTCACTCAAGTGCAGTTTCAACGACCAAAAATAGGAACTTAAATTACAAAAAAAAAAAAAAAAAAAGAAAANGAAAAAAAAAGAAAAAGGAAAGAACCCCCAAAGCCCCTAAAGCAAAACAAATTAAAAAAATATACCAAAACAAATCATCATGAGACTACTGCCAAACTTCTGATAGCTTGAAGTTGGTAGCCGGAATTGGTAAGCACTCAACACATTTTAGATTTACATGCAAGTTTAAAAAATATCGAACCGTTTACCAAACTCCCTTCACTGGTGTGAAGCCTCCACTCTTAAAAATTGATCTGATAAACATACATCTTTTATACAGCTTTTAAGAAAAACGTTTGTTTTAAATACAACTCATAACTGCACAGCTTTAGCTCGCCCTTGATGGGGACGTGATCGCGTTCAGAAGTTGAAAAAAAAATCACAGTTTCATGAAAAGAAAATGAAAACAAAACAATTTTGTTGTCAATATCTTGTTAAAAACTTGAACAATAAATTATTCTCCTATGAGCTTTTAAAATGATTTTATATTACATTTTGTTGGAAATACTTATTTTTAACAAGACTTTATTTTTCTTTTTTTCCTTTTTTTTTTTTTTTTTCTGTTTTTAAATCCTATTAAAAGTTCAAATCTATCATCAGCAAACTAAACGCCTAAGGGTCAGACTGGTTTAAATGAGTTTCTTTTTCATTGTATGTTACTGATGAAATAAAATTCTATCATAAACTACGGAAAATACATATTGTCGATTAGAGGTAATTAGTATGCAGATATTCCATTGAACATTTCCCATGTGATTGACAATATGTTTAAAGTTTTGTGGTTTTTTTTTTTTCTTTTTCTTTTTTTTTTAATTTTTATTTTTCGAGATGAAGTTAAGTAGTTTCCAGGCAGAGGTTCAAGGCTGAAATGCTGCTGCTGTCTAAGACGTTGGATGTGAGTAACAGTGAGCCCCTCCTGGAGCAGAGGCGGCCGGAGCACGGTGCCCTCCTCACAGAGAGGCAGGGACAGGAGCATCCTCTCACCAGGCATGAAACAAGAGTTGGCAGGAGCTGATATAATATAACAGTACTAGCAGGAGTCATGTTAGATCGCTTACTATTACTCTGGAACTGCAGCTCTAACTGGAGTTACTATCCTCCTTCCTTGCTTCTGTTTCACAAGGACCATTACTGAGAAGCATTAGCTGAGCTCGGTGCTAGGTGGGAGAGAACTGGGGAGAAGCAGAAGCAGGCCTGGGAAAACCTAACCTGCCCTTCTCTTGCTTCATTGCTTGATATTAAACAGTGAATTAAAATGCAAATGCACAGCAAGAAAAGAGATATATGGTCTGAACCTAAACAGCAAGTAGCTTTTCCTTTTTTTTTTTCTGAATTTTAAAAGCCACCCAATGTCGTTTTAATAAAGCACCTGTAGGTATGCCTGATGATAGAACAAAAAAAAAGAGAATGCAATATTTTCTGCCCGCACTTTAGCTACCTTGTCAAGAAATTAATTTACTGATCTGGAAGCAAGACATGCAGTTCCACAAATTACTTTCTTTTGGATTTACAGATTCACAGTCATTGACCTTAATTGGTTTGAATGCACAGATTCTTTCCTTCAGGTGTTACACCTTTTGCTGCGATACAGAATTGCTCAAATTAGCTGGAGAGGTTAAAGTGGCTCAGAAAAAAAATAAAATCACACCACTGTAAGTAAATATTGAAACATCTTGACATCAGCTCATACAAGCAGTGGCAGGCCAGTCCGCGTTTGCACGCAGCAGATTTCTGAGGCTTTGTGTCAGGAGGAGTTTCATAATTTGATACGATTGGGGTGGCTGATGAAACCAGCTGCGGTTACTTTCAGGACACAAGTTCAGTTACTGTGCAGTGGTATCAAAGAATGGCTTTTGTTGCACTGATCTTTTTTTACAGGAATTTTTTTTTTTCACATACCAATATCTTGTTACCAGTCCTTTCCTTTTCTTTTTCCCTTTCTTTTTTTTGTTTTCTGTTTTCCCTTTTCTTTTTCTTTTCTTTTCCTCTCTTCTTCTTTTTCTTTTACTTCTTTGAAGCAAAGCAAGAATATTTCGGTGATGGTTTGCATTGTTGTGAGTCTCAGAGTCTTCCATAAGGCACTGAAGGAAAAAATATCAGTTTTTCCTACTAAAAGTACATTGCACCATCATCAACGCGTGTCATGCCTGACACCTCGGAGAGAGTACAACTGGCTCAGGTGGTCCGAATCCATGAAGTAGCCACATTCTCTGCTGCTTTTTGTCTCGCATGCTGTCAGGGTGAAGATCTAAAATAAAACCAGAGAGATTTCATCACTGCCTGGCAGCGAGGGTGAGGGGACTTCAGCCCATGGAGAGGCACAGGCTGTGGGCAAGGGGCTAACCGAGCCTTCTCAGAATCATTTGTCAGCAATTCAGCTCTACTTTTCCTGCTTTAGAAATTATGAATTCTAGTGTAGAAGGTTTGGTTCTATTGCAAATTTTTTTTTAAACTTCCTAAAAGCACTTACCTGACCTGATTATAGCTTACAAAAAAAAAAGAGGAAGAGATCAGCAACGAGAGAGATCAGAATTCTGATTATAGTGATTTTTAAAGCAATTAACAAAATACTTTCATTTGAACTAGCACGGTGCTGGAGAGAGGAGTTACTCACTTCAGCATGAAGCCGACTACCTCTGTGTGTAAAACAGAATGGTACCTTTCTGATCGTACTTCTGATCAGGGAAGAAATTGAAATGACTGATACTTAGAAACTGCCACAAGACAGTGTTTCAAAAGCCTCTTGCAGCAGCTCCCTGGTGCACACAACAGAATAGCACAGACGGCTAAAAAAGGAAAGAAAGAAGAAAACCCAGAGGGTTTATTCCTGGCCCGCAGCCGTACCCCTAGATTTTCACACTTTCTGTGCCGTACACGTTGTAGCCTTCTCTGTAGGTAGCATAATTCTGGGTGTTGGTGGCAGGAGCGGGTTTGAAGTTCTGCGTGTTCTTGGTGAGTTTCATTCGCTTGGACTCGGCCCGAGACTTGTAGCAGAACTCAATCAGTGCCACCATCATGGCCAGCCCCAGGCCTCCCACAAGGATATAGAACACGCCAGCAACATTGCTCAGGCTCAGAGCGCTCGTCTTGTCCTAAGAGAAACGAGCCACGCCGTTAGCTCTGCTGTGAGGGGCAGACAGACAGACAGACAGACAACAGGCTACTTTGCATTAGCCCTAGCTGGAATAGCTACACTCGTGGTGTTCAGTGTCCGGCCCACGGACCAGTGCTGACCCCCCATCCCCGCAGCCTGGGGCTGCACAGCAGTGACTGCTCTGTCCTCCGCCCTGCGGTGGGTGAAACCCTGGCTGACTCCAAGGCAATGAGGTTTTTTTGGCCACTGACTTCCCCAGGCCTTCGGTGTCCCAGAGCAAAGCTGCCTATGGCCGAGCATCCCTGGTAGCAAAGGCACTGGGGGAAAGCTGTGCCGGTGGCTGCATAGAACAGCAGGATTTACAGAAGGCCATGACAAAACCAGAAAAAGAAAACGCCAAACCACTGCACACTTGGGTTTGGTCGCTGTAGGTAAAATTCTTGACATGCTGCTAAACTTAACTACCTTTTTTTTCAACGGTTAGGAAAAAAAACCCACCCTAGAAAGGTGGTCAGTTACTTAGAGGTCAAGTAGCAGAGCCCTGAGCTAGACTAGCACCTTCTGGAGAGTGAGTTATTGAATGAAACCTGACATTTTAACACAAAAATCACTGGTCAGGGTTTATCTTCCTTCAGTACATGTCAGATGGGGGAGAAGCTTGCATTTTTTAAAACAGAGTTCTGGAGTGGGATTCAATAGACCTGCAACCCTTCTGCTGCTGCATGGGTGGGTGGCTGTGGGCAGGAACAGCTCCTGGCTGGCACGGCCCCGGCTGGGCTGCCACACCACACTGGCCTGGGTGGATGGGCAGGTGCCAAAGAAATTTGGCTGTGCCCAGAGAAGACACTGCTGACTCGGTTAACAAGTCTCTCCAGGGAGAACTGAATTTGCATATAGTCAGAGTAAAATATGATCTACCTTGTAAGCATCTGTGTGTTTCACAGGCAGATTGGATACATGTGGTTGTAGCAAACAACCTGCCATTTAAACTAGAGATCTTAATCATTTATCCCTCTTTTCGATCACAGTTCCTTTTGGCAGCTGCCGTGTGTTCAGACACCCCATGATCCCAAATTTATTTGATACAACAACCACTGGGTTGTGCCCTATGCAACTTCCAGTCCTACTGAAATCAATGAAATTTTATTATTGGCTTCGCTGGAACTTGAAATTGTCCTCCGACCCTGAAAGGGTGCTTTGAAATTATAGTTTTCTGTTT
>VZTA01008010.1:101972-190323 GCA_013398855.1 Mohoua ochrocephala
CAGAGATGCTCCGTGTCCTTTGGCAGGAGGGTGGCAGCCAAGCCCAGGAAGCTCGTGGGGTATCATGAGAAAAATGATCGTGTTCGAGAGCTGCTGAGCTGAACGCTCCACGGGCTGCTCCAACATGACCCTATGCAGTGTTACCCAGGCCAGCAGGGAGGCAAGAGCAGAGAAAAAACATCCAGGTCCCAGCGGCAGCACCGCCAGCGCTGCCTGCAGAGCTTCCGAGCTGTCCAGGCAGAGGCAGCACCACTCGCTCCTGGCCTGCGCAGGGCTCAGTTTGACACCAGCCAAGATTTTATTTTTATAAAATGGCTATTTTTAAGCGGCAGCTGTAATCTAATTAAGTATCAATCAGGGCTGGCTGTACACACTCAGCTGGACACAGCCAACGGGTGGCGGTGACAAGCCACATGAGACGAACCGCGTTTGCTGGCTCGGCGCTGGCAGCAGGCACGGAGCTCCTCCACCAGGAGCCAGCGGCATCCTAAAAAGCCAGCTGTGCTGCAGCTATGCCTGCACCCTCCTACAGGTAGGGCTATAAAATATTAATGGGATCAAAGCACGCTCTGAGACGCTGCCAACGCTCCGGGGGTGCAGGTAACGCACCTGCCCCACTCGGTTACGCTGATGGGGAGCGGCCAGGTCCTGGCCAAGCCACCACCACGGACCCTTTTGGGCAGCTGGGCTGTGTCGAAACCCCCAGCGACCCCCAGAAGAACACGCTATGAGCAGCCGTGCCCGCCTGCAACGCCAGCCAGTGAAAGCTCAGTGCCTTTACCTTCCCCCGACAAGCCCCAGCAGAGAGCGGGGTGAATTATTGCTCAGAGAACAGTGCTCTCATTTTAAATTTCATTTAAAAACTATCCAATTTGGAGAGATTTTATGCAATACATCTCTCTGCTTTGAAAAGCATTGTGCAGCTGAGAATACACAAACAATAGGAGGAAGGTTATAAACACCTTTCCTCCTACCTGCATATTTTATTGTGGAAATTTTCCCTTCCCCCCAGTCCTATTCTGAACACTATTTTTAATTTGCATGCCTTTGTAAACCCCACACGGAGTACTGAGAATTTGCATAACATCCAATACATTATAGATTAGCTTTCACAACATTATACAGTATTGGGAAATGAGGAGGCTTAATATGCTAATTAGGGTGCTTTATTTTTTTTAAGCCAAGATTGCAGCTAATTGCGAACACGCAACTGCCAAAAAAAAAAAAAAAAGACAAAGTAGTAAACTAAAATTATCTTAACTAAACAGATGGGAATTTGCCTAAACTGGGGTTTTCATTATAATTTGTCACAGCCCTGTTTGCCAGGTGAGGTACCACATTCAGCCTGAGTAAGAGAGAGGTGATTTAGTCCACCCATCTGTCCTAGCATGAGGAGCTGAGTGGGATGGGCAGACAGGTGCCAAGGAGTGATTCCTTGCTTCAGGCCCACCCAGGCTTTGCTGGTGGAGCTGTCACCATGCCAAGGGGGCTCTGGTGCTGGGGCTGTCCCCATCCTGCCTGGCACAGGGGCTGAGCAGGTACCAGAGGGTCAGGCAGTGTACAGAGGGATCAGGGGAGGCGAGTCAGACCTGAAAGAGTAGCTGGTGCCTGCCCCTCCCTGCCTTGGCCTGTCCTGGCCCCTCAGCATACACACGACCTGGAGACTCGCCTGAGCAAGCTCCCAGCCTCCCTTGGCTCATCTACTTCGCTGGGCAGGGCACTGGGATGAGTGTCCTGTACCTGAGCGAGGACACCCTCTCAACGTGCAAGAAAAGGCACCAATTTGCGAAGCACAAAATGCTGCTGGTTTCATCAAAGTCCTAAGGAAAAATTTTGCCTGTTTCCAGGAAATAGATCTCAAAACTTCTTAATGCATGAGCTGCTTCCTTTGCAGCAGGATTTGAGCAACCTTATGGTGGGAGAAGGTGTGATGCCTCTGCGAGCCCTGGTCCAGTGCTTCAGGAATGCAGTATTAGCTAGTGTGGGATGGACTCCTCAGCTCCCTAATTCCAAGATAAGTAGATATATTGGAAAGTGAGCCTGGCTGCTGATACATTTTCCCATTGCTCATCTCTGAGTAGCTGTCTAGCCTGGTTCAATTGAACAGTCAAAGTCAGTCATGGCTTTGGCAGAGATCCTGATGGAAGTGCAGAGAGCCATGTCTGGATCCTGGCATTTTTCACCGAGTGCTCAGCAGTGCCCATGGAATACCAATCCTCTGTCACCCCTCAGCTCACATCCAGCCAGCTCCAACGGTGTCCCTTGGGCAGCACCAGCGCTGTGCCTGTGCCAGCCAGTCCAAGGCCACCAAGTTACAAAGTGTTCTGTTGGTTGCCGTAGAGGGAATTGCAGGGTTCTTCTAGGAGTGATGGCTGCTGGGTCTAGGAAGGGGATTTTTCATAGCTTGCCCTGGCACTGCTTGACTGAGGGACGATTTTTAAAATGGCCTTAGAGGCAGAGGAGCGGAGACACTAAATGACTTGTCTGGGTCCCATGGGAAGGCTGTGTCACCCAGCCATCCACTTCTCTCACTGTCCAGCTCAGAAGACAATTTCCTCATTTTCTGGGGCTCTGTCTCAAAAGACTTTCATTTCCTTGTCTTTTTCTTGGCCTAGTTTTGTGCTTTCCAGCTGTTTTTTTTTATCATGTTGCTGTTGTTGGGCTGTATGGGATATCCTATGAAGTCCTCGTCCCTTTCCTAGGTGGCTTCCACTGTTTTTCCATGCTTTAATTTATGATGGGATTCTTCTTCATCTCCCCTGTGTGGTTTCCAGACCTCTCTCTTTCAGTTTGGTTGCTTTGGTAAAAGTAAAATGTTCAGAGGTTTGAGAGCTTGTATTCTCTTGTTGTGCTCTGTATGCCAAGAAAATGAGATGAGGCCATTTGGATTGGGATGTCAGCATTTTGGATGCCACAGGATGGTATTCTTGTCCAGAAACTCGCACTGTTTTTCTTCATTCCCATAACTGAAGGATTTAGTTGTTTCCTTGCTTTTGCTTTTCATCCAATATATCTGAATCACTCAGGCTTAAATCTGTGAGGTTGGTTCTCTTGGGCAGCTCTACCAAATCCTCCTAAGATTTTTTTTCTACAAATGACTGGAAGACTTGAGTTTAGAGAAACAATACCAGGAGCCTCATATGGGATAGAACCACCCCTACAGGTGAATTAAGCCATCTGCTATGGTTGTTTTTTTTAAGAGAGGTATGGCTGTAAGATCATTGCCCACCTATCTGATAGGCTTTACAGAGACTGCCACAAACATGATTTTATACCTTGACAGAAGTGGGTTTTATTGGTGTTTCAGCTGTCTGGTTTCTCTGCCACCCTGTTAGGAGACTCTGTTCAGGTGCTGGCAGCATAACCTTCCTCTCTTCAGCCATCAGCTACTGCTAGAAAACAAGCTGTGCCAGTCTTTCCAAATTTAGTATGGCACCATCCCAAAGGGAACCTCCTCTTCCTTTTGCTGTGTGGCCCTGGGGCCTCCTCCCTGCTGCACTTCAGCCCATCTGGGTGCAGGACATCAGCCTCAGAAGCCCTTTGCACCCTTTGCTGCTGGTGGCCCCAGGTGACAGGATGATACTGATGGAGTGAACTGATTTTTGAAATACAAACTCATTAACATCTTACCCCTGAGCTGGGTTCCCAAAGCTTCAGGTTCAATTTAAAAACTTGGGCCACCTCTCCCTCAAATTCAGGAATTGCTACAGCACTTAGTCATGCAGGTTGGTCCTGTCCAAAATATGGCATCGTTTCCAGGCTGAGTATGTTCACCATGCAGATGCTCCTTCTCAGAAGAAGGAGCTGCTAGGTGCTCTTTGCAAAGCATTTATTACATTTGTATTTCATTATTACCTATCTTCCATTCATGCAACTAATATGGAAAAGAGGGAACACAATGACTCAGAGGCCATTTGCTCTCTCCTCTTCTCTTTGAGACAGCCTTACCTGTCTGAGAGATTTCTTGCCTTGCCTTCTCTTACCAAAGCCCCAGTTTCAGGTTAGTTGCAGTAAATTTTATCTCCATTGAGAAAACTGGTGGCATTATAATATTTCTTTCTGGCCAGAAAAAGCTTGAAGTAGAAGACACGTAAATTAATCATCGAAGAAGTAGATCTTTATTAGTCCCAAAAGCAGGAAGGTAGAACTTCTGACCCTCTTAAATTATAAATCATAACAGGTTTTTAGTGGTTTGATTAATGGCCTTTTAGGTTAATTGTCATGATTTCACTTGCACCTATTTAAAGAAGATAACGCCAAACCAGACGTTCTACCTACTGCCACCACTAACTTCTACCAGCTTAAGACACATGCCCAGCAGGCTGCAGTCCCATATATGACTGGGAAAGCTGGCCAGGCTGCTCCTTTTGGCAGCTGGGTTCCAGTTACTGGCCATCGTGTCCGTGTGCTAGCGCTGCAAACAGGACCCTTTGCTGAATGAACTTGGACTGTAGCGAAGAGTCTGAGCAGTTTCTTGGAAAAGTGCTGTTAATTTATGAAAAGAACATTGCAATCTTGCCAGGAAAGGGCCATTTTCCAGGAAAGATGCCAGTGCCTTTGTAGCCAGCGTTTGGGTTGGTTCTCACAAGTCACAGCAGGCGATACAAGGAGTTGGTGACCACTAGAGGTGAGAATTGGGAACAGAAGTCACTTTAGGACTTTAACATCTCACCCAAAAATCTGCAGACTTTTTTCAGCTCTGTCTAACTGGTGTTTGAGTGGTGTGAAGTCTCAGCAACACTGTAGTTATGTTTATTACTTGCAATCCATAAAGATTTAAGTGATGATTGGAACAGCTTTGGATAATTCACATCCCATTCAATGCTCTAATGGATGTAATATAAATGTTATATCCAAACCCAGTCACTGCCAAGGAGAGCGAATGAACTCGGCAGACAGCACACTGTTCCTTCAAACCAGATGAACCATTGCTCAGAATTCATTTAGAATTTTTAGATGCAATCTTCCAGAAAAGCAAGCTGCAAAGTAAAGGTGTAACAAGCAAGGCTCTTCAGAGCACCAATTAAAGGGCTTCCTCAGGGTGGCACAGGATAGGAAGGGCAGTGCATGCGCTGCACTGAATCTCCCAGGCCGTGGGACTGCCCACAGGCTACCCTGGCACCTCTCACTATCTGAGTTTTACAGCTGCAAGTGTTCCTTCACCCATCATCAGCTGGTTCCTGATCTTCTGTAGAGTGGTGTACAGGGTACGGTGTGGCATTTTCACAACAGTGCTGCTTGCAGCATCTTGAGAGTCCAAACGTAGCTTTTTTTGGGGTAAAGAAATCACCCATGAACTTGAAGGAAGACCAGAATAACATCAGCGTTGAGAGCTCTTCTCTGGTCTTTGAAACATCTTTTCTTCACGTGTGCCTGGGGCTGAGGCTCAGGATAGCAGAGCACGAGCTGCAGCAGACCTGATCAGCACTTCAGCCAGGCAGGGATGCCCGGCTGCCTCAGGAGATGTCAAACACCGGGCAAGAACTCCAACCACGGCAGCTTCACTGCTCATGAGTGGTCCCTGCACAGGAGAGCTCCACAGGCTTCTGTAGTGCTGCTTGGCCAGGATATCCATGTCCCCAGCAGCACTGGGGAGGGACGTGGGACATCTCACCCAGCAACAGAAAGTTCATTTAGAGGTGAAGCTAAGAAATTTAAGGCCAGTGGCAGTGGGGATCCTTCTCACAAAGGCAGATGGATGCTGTCTCCAAACATAGAGCAAAATATGGTCACCAGGAGAATTAGACCAGACTTCCCTGTGGACTTAACACTGCATCTACCACAATGCACAATCCTGTGTGGTCACCAACAGGCCCTTGTTCATTCCTCCCAGCAGTACAACAGCAGACAACAAATTCCTCTGGTTGGAGAAGTGTTGTGGAAATGCAGGCACTCCATAACATCACTTGGGATGCAGCACTTACAGCAAAGCTGTTTGTGATTCCCTGTACCTCGGTACTGGCCCTTTGGGTGCACAGGAGAAGGCGAAATCACAGTGCCAAAGACAACCCCGGGCTCCAGCTGTGTCACACTGCATGGCATAGAACAGCTGTAAATCTGGTCTAGTATCTGGCTAGGCCAGATTTATCGCTGATTTGTGGCATCAGAGCAACAGAAAGCCACAGGAGGCTTCTGGCAAATCTGTCCCTTCTAAGAGTGCAAATTGTCCCTCCTCATGAAGTGTGACATCCTCCCTCTGCCTCAGAGTGCCCAGCCCCATGGACAGACCAAGGGCTTGGCCTCTGCAAATGGCTCACCACCCTCCTGTCCAAATCTCAGTGACGTGAAGGAGGTGAGAGTCCACGGTGGTACCGGGTCTGGGTTAGTACACTATAAAGTGTTTTTTCACTTGTTTTACTATTAAATAATAATAAACTTGTTTTATAATGAAATAATCCCTGTTGGTTTTGCCTAATCCTTTTAATTTAGGAATCTGACATATTTAGAGCACTCTCACTTCTACAGCAAGAAATGTCTTCCTTTGTTCCTTATGACCAGAGCTGTCCTTGCTGGCTGGAACATCCCTGGGATTGCCGACATCAGCACAACCCACCCAAAACCATCATTACATCAAAGAGTTCAGATGTTAAACACTTGAGTTTCTAAAATCCACCTCACAGTGTCAGAGAAAGGCAAGTGGAAAAAGGTGCAAACAAACAAGCATTTTCTAAATCCAAAATGCTTCCTAAAATCCTCTTGGCTAAAACTACTGAAAACACTGAATTAATGGTGCCCGCTGGTGTCACTGGCTAATCTCCACTAACCCCAGGGGAAGCAGAGAGGGCAGCTCGCTGTAGACATGCGGGACAAGTCAGGTTTACCATGCTCCAAGAGGCAAATACCTGAAGAGCACAGAGATTACAGAATAACAGAATATTCTGAGCTGGAAGGGACCCACAAAGACCACTGAGTCCAACTCTTAAGTGAAAGGCTCATACAGGGATTGAACCCACAACCTTAGAGCTATCAGCACCCTGCTCTGACCAACGGAGCTGCTCTCAGTGTGACCCTGAACAACAGCACCACTGCCTGGCACCGCATCCAGCCGAGCAGAGAAATCCCTCACTGCCACACATCACATGGAACCACCAGCCTTCCCCACCCTGCTGGCAGGAGGAGGGAAGGTGATGCTCAATGGGGCCTCCAGCCCTGTTGACTGGAGCTCAGTGGGCCAGAGGGCAAGTGGCCACTGCCACATCCCTGAGCCAGCCTGCGCAGGCACACGGCCGTGCAGGGACTGAGAAAGGCAGAAATCAAGCCCAGGCTCTCTGCTTAATTTGACAGGATACCATAAAAAAAGTCACTAACAGCCATCTTGGTATCGTTAAAATATAAAGATAGAAACAATCTAGGAAGATACACCAAATCCAGCACTACTCTCTAGAGGGCATCGCTTGAGGTTAAAGACCCATCTAAATCAAATAAGGCACTTTATTCCCACAAGCTGTATAAATCCCAGCCTGATCTGTAACTATTGAATGGACTTTTTGTCAGATCTTGTTACTGAGATAACTTCTGAATAGATACAAAACTTGCGGGTGAACGCATTGTCCAAGGGCTCTGCTCTTGCTCAGATCAGACCCATCTGCCTGTTGCAATTTACCAATTTAGCAACGTCTCTGTGCCATGACTTCATGTTTTGCGACACACCCACACGTGAGGGATGGGGAAGACTTTGTTTGGAAATGGGCTCATTATCCAAACCCACTATGCTTGTTTAAAGACTACAGTTGCCTGGTACCATGAGCAGGAGTGAAGAGCCCTGAAAATATGGGCATAAACCCATATGGTCAATTCCTGTTCCTTCTTGTCAATCACTGTTTCCTACCTTCTGTCTCAAAAGTGAGCTTTGGTATTCCACACTGAACACTTAATATTCAAGGAAAAAAATGCAAAAAGCACCGGGCATTTCTTCTATGAGTAATGAGCCCTTGGCTGCTCTTTGCTACCATTTCAGACCCACACCACTTTTTCCCTGCCCTGTGTTACCAGCAGTTGCACATCTCCAAGATTTAACATTTGAGGGATTGAAATGCTTTATGGGTGGGCAGAGGAAGGGATAAAAGTGAAAACCACCTAGTTTGAAAAGACAAAGAGCTTGCAAAATTACAAAATTAAAACTCATCACCTCAAGCCCTATATATCCCCCAGCCACCTAAGAAACATGCTGCATGTGGATGGCTGGGGTAGTGCTTGGAGGCAGAGTGCTAAATCCCCTGGCAGAGGATGTTGTTTTTCCTCAACAGCAGAGCCAGCAGCAGTTCCCTTTGCTCAAGGCCCCGGGGCCCTGAGTGCTGGTGAGGAGCATCCTGGGGCTGCAGCTCCCTGGCTGCCAGGGGGTGGGTTTAGCTCCTGCTGAGCACTCAGTAGCTGCGACCGTTCCCCATAACAGAACTTTGTTATAGTCTCCATTATTGGGCAGGAGTAACAGGTTGGAGCATCCAGTGTATCCTTGAGGAATCTGAAGCGTTTTTCCTTTGGTCACCAGGTACACATTTTAAATTAGGGTGTGTGAATGAGCACGTGATGCCATTGCAACATCTATACACCCTCTGTGCACACCTCTACAGAGCCAGATGTGTTACCAGCTGAGGCTGCAAGTTCCTCTCCCCATTGCAGAGTTTGCAGCCTGTGTTTGCAGCAGCAGCTGTCTCTATGAAAGTATATTTACATGTTTCATAAATGTAGCTCAAACAAATTAAACTCTGTACTAACAGGATGATAATTTAATAGAAGTGCCAAGTGCTAATGCAATAATACACGGCAATTGGATTAAGAAATACAAGCCATAACAAGTCACTGTAACTCGTTCACAGCAGTACCTGACACTTGAGGGATGGATGTGGCGAGAGGGTGGCAGGAAGAGCAAAGAAGGGCAGGTGCCCAACGTCATGCTCAAACCTACATCATCTGAAAGAGCGGCACGGACCTTTCCTGTCATTGCTTGGGTCCCTTCTAACCTGGATGGGTAGGAGCAAGAGACTCAACTTACCTTGCACGCCGGCTATCCCCTCACCTTCTCTTTCTCTTGTCTCTAGACACATCCATTTTTCCCCCCGTCTTTATTTTCCTCTTGAAATGGCTTCTTCTGTGACTCCTGCTCTTGGCTCCTCAGCAGGCTGCAGGTAGGTGCTGCTTAGTCCAAAGGCTACACAAGCCATTCAAAGAGCAGCTACGTCGTGTGTACAAGAGCTAGAGGTGTTCGGCCCGTGGTTACAGTGCCGGCGAGCACAGAGAAATCCACAGAGCAGCACAAGTGCCTGTGTCCACGTGAGCGCAATGCTGAAATATTAGAGTCACTTTAAAGAAGAACAAAGGCATTTACTTTTCCCTTTGTATGTTAAATGACAGCAGTTACTATTAAAGAGAAACAACCAAGCCCAGACCCCCAGGGAGACGTTCAAAGGAAGGGCCCTGCTCCTGCTGCTGGGAGCTCCACTTCCAGCTGCTGGTTTTCCTTTTTTCCTTTTCCAGTACCACAGAGCCTTCTGCCTCGACTTTTCCCATACTGATACTTACAGCGCAGGATAAATGCCTCATGTAAGCAATCTATGGAAATTAACTGTTAAGCACCACGGATATTATCAAAAGGAGTGCACAGTTAACAAGTCTTTCTTTCAGATTTCTCCCAGCCATAAAGGCACAACATCTGTCCCTGCACAAGCCCCAGGTCTGCCACAATTAATGCTGCACAAACAGGTCTCCTTGCACAGTCAGGTCTCGAGTTGGCTTTGGCAAGGCAGCAAAGCCAGTCTCCACGATGCTAAAGGTTATACTGGCAAAACTAAACAGTTCCCAATTCTTGGACACCACCAGCTCTGGCTCCACCAACTCCTTCCCAGCACAGGCAACCTACTCTTCCCAGATTATTGTGCTGAGTCTCCCAGTTCTATTTCCAGGAAAATACCCTCAACAATCTGCACAACAGCACTGCCATCTCTGCAAACCAGAGCAGGCTCTCTGCCCTTCTTGGCAGTGCTCTAAGTGAGATGCTCCAACGAACTCCTAGAGCATTAAGACTTCATCACTGGCACAAAACACACACAGTATTATTTCCTAATATGCTATAAAGTAATAGCTGTCAATTAAACTGATATTCTGGTGTCTTCCTTTCAAAGCATTATTTTGCTTTGTCACTAATTTGCACAATACAATAATTTCATATTACTTTCCCAGCTCTGAGCATGAATTAGCTCTGTGTTACTGTCACTGGCTCTGATCAGCCATTTTATCTTTTTCCAGCTCATAACCCAGGCCTATAGAATGGATGACAAGGAAATTCATGCTGATGAACATAATTTCAAACAAATTGCTCAAATAAATCGTGCTGCATCTTTTTAAGATAGCCATTTCCCCACATGTTCTCTTTTATGCACGACGTGTTTGGCAGTGGTGCTCTTTAGGCATCAGGTATCATCTAAAATAAAGCATAACAGATTTCTTCTAAAAATATGCCACTTAAAAAAATTATGCTGCAAATGCTAACGGCTGTGCTGAAAATGTATCAAAGCAAAACAGCACACAGACACGGGGGAACAGATCCCATCTGCTAACGGCCACACTCACAGCTCCAGAGGGCTTGGGAATGGGATACTGCATGGAGCACAGCTCTGAGGGCAGAGCTCAACTAGCACACTGGAAAAGTAATACTATGATTAAAAAGAAACAGTTGGAAAATGAAATAATATTACATTGCACGACATTTCTCTGAGGTACTCCAAAAGAGGTATCAGCCTAAAAAAGAATATATTAAAGAAATTAAGTCAAATAATTAGCAAGGAATCTTGGCATGTGAAGCCGGTGAGAGGCTGCATTCAAACATTCTCCTTCCATGCTGGTTGCCATTAGAAGGTATCGTGAAGGTATAAGAATGCAAGAAATCTATCAACAGCAGAACTCTAGAAATTTATCTTAGCAGAAAATTGTTCCTATGCAACTGAATAATTAGTTTCACTTAAGTCACTCAGCCTGTGACCGCCGTCTGCATCCCCTTTTGTCTAATTCTTGTTAAATTCCTATTCCGCCATCCCTCAGCTCCAAGATTACAGGATTGTATAATAAACAAAATAATTAGTTTCCGAACTTGTAATACACTGCAACTTATTTCCTGGGATATGTTTTTTTTACAACTGCTATTTTGTATTCTCTCACGATTGAGAACTCAGCTTGCATGTATAAGAGCATTTGAAGAGAGGATAATTTTGCCATGAAACTAAATTCACACTCATTTAGGAGGGCTAAGTGAACAAGTTTTGATGCATCTATCAGAACATCTGTACCAGCCAAGTCAGCCCACATGTATTGACATGCATCCCAGAAAAATTACATATGGGTGGAGCATATTCCCCTTCAGACTTGTTAAATAAGGACCACTACCGAAATAGGGTAATTCCCTTCGCCAGGGCAGTACCAACAGCTAAGGCACTGCACAGCACACTGGCACCCTCTGCTCCACACCAGACTGGCACAGACTGGTAGCACTGAAAACAGGACACATGTCAGCTGAGGCCTTTAAACAAACTCATTAAAATGGCACAATCTCTTTAGTCTTGAATTATGAGCGAACCCCAGGAGCACGGAATGCCCACAGGCCTAACCTTACGCTCTGTGTAAACCAACAGATCCAAAACCCGCAGAAAGCCAATCGAATACCTTTTCTTTTTCCCGCTGCAAGACTCAAAATCCTTGTGAAAATGGAAGTCACTGTTTAATTTTCCAGTGGCGATGAAGATACGGTAACAAGAGATGAACTCACGACTCAGAATCATTCCTCTCCAAGCACAGGCACACCGCATGCGAGGCCGCAGGGAGGACGAGCACGGGGGAGGGGACCGGGTCCTTTGCAGTACAACGATGGGCACTGGCACAAGCAAACAGGCTCTTACTTACCTCTGGCTTTCAGCGCGAGCTAAAGTATCAGAGTCACAGAGGGATTTAGCTTGAGAACCTGGCACCACCAGTCTGACACGACTCACATCTACACACAACCCACTGTCAGGAGGTAGGAGGAGGCCGATTGCGGACTCGGGGCAGCGATTTCCCAAGCCTGGGTCTCTACTGGGGAAGCTGAGAGAGGAGTCTGTCAGCTCAGCCGGTAGAGAGAGCTGCCCCGAGTGAGCAATGGTTGCCGCGAGATGGGGGGCAAGGTCTGTATCTCCATTTCAGGCGCCTTCACCACCCCACCCTGATTCCCCCAGCAGCTGCCTTCTTTAAGGTAAAAGGGAAAAAAATAACAGTTTTGAAGCGACTCCTCTGAATGCTCTACAAATGAAGCCGTGCTCATATAAACGATTAACCAGAGAGATGGGATGAGATGATGAGGGCAACTCCTGGTGGGAGGACAGGGAGGAGAGAGAGGCCAGTGAGACTCTTGGAGCTGTAGTGCACAGAGGGCAGCAGCAGAGCTCATCTTGCCCCAGAGGGCAGCGGGGCTCTGGGCTGGGGCAGGGCCTGGCCGGCCATGGGGGTGTGCTGGGAAGGCACTGCCTGTCTGCTGCAATGGCGCTGCGCTGCAGCCTGCACTATTCGGGGCCTACAGAACTACCTCAAAGGAAAAGCTACTTTGTAACAAAACAGCCCTTGGATTTACCACACCCCTACAAACAGCCACTAAGCCCTTCCCTGCCTCCCTCAGCTTAGTCTTCTGTGGGAGGTCTTCTACACGGCATGTTCTCCTCTCTGGGGACTTCTGGAGCTGAGCTGTGCCCCAAGAGCTGATGACTACAGCACGAACAAGTTCCTCACCACAGTGTGTTACAACAAACTGCAGAAAGACATCACTTTGGACTAAACCAGCAAAGCACACATTATGGTGTTTGCTCCCCTTCCTCCTTCTCTGGGCACCAGCTCGTGTTATCACAGTACCCCAGACTCCAATCCCTCAACACCGTCTGACCAGGCCAAGGGCCTGCCAAATAGACAGCATCACTCTTTGTAAAACATCTTCCAGCACAAGCAAAAATAGAAGGAATGGCCCTGCCCTAATTATGACCATTTCAAAAGCCCTCTTTAGTTTCCTTAGGGCTGTAAGTGTTATTGGCTGGGTTTAATTCAATGAACTTGAAGCAATGAAGTTCATTGAAGCTGGTTTGTATGAAGAGTTTTCTTTCAGGGAGGCAGCATTAGACAATGAGGTGCTAGATCCCAGGAGGATATTAAACATTTAATATACTGGCAAGTATGACATATAAAAATGTTCCGTGAAGGATGAGCAGCAGAGCTAAAAAGCATAAAAAAGCTCGTGCTCATCTCCAGGCTGCTGCTGAGCACTGCAGACCTCCAGCTATTGAATCAACCCAAATTCGAATGCTTTTCCTTCCTGTATTATTACACAGTGGCTTTTGCTAACAGCAGACAAGACAAGCTGAGCAATTTCCTATGTAGCCAACTGGACGCAACTCTTATTAATAGAATGCAGCAGTAATTTGCAGTAATTGTCCGAAACTGCAGTTTACTGTTATTATTGATTTTGGACCAAATCTGAAGCATTTTTATAGGATAAATTAGGAGTTATTGTTCCCTAAAGAACTGGTTTTACTAGATGTAGGAGAGTGTCACTACAAAAATGAATTTCAGTACTTTTCAGTTTAACAGTGTCATTTAAATTAATTTTCTCGGTAATTCCTGCACCCAAGGTGACCAACAGTACCCAGCCAACTCCAGCTACAGCTCATCCTTGCTGGGTTAAAGACTGCAGACACAGCCAGTCCTACAAGGCAAAGCTGGCGAGAGGAAAGCACACTAGTAAACTTTTGCAATACATGAGCTCCTTGAAGCAACTTTGTGAAGGTACAGTACAGGCTGCCTGGAAGGCTGGGAGGAGCCTCAGCTCAGCAGAAGGCAATGATAGGGTTGCCACCGGAGCCAGATTTGAGTCCACATCTGTATCAAAGGCATGTCAAACACAGATACAGGGCTCCTGCATAGGAGAGTGCAGAAGACTGGTCAGTGCTGTACAAAAGGTGACACTGGAATACTCCAGGCAAAATTTCCAAAACCTCCCCAAAAGGGCAAAGGAAACAGGAGCCCTTTCACCTCCAGGTCTGCGCTGGCACAGCTGGTCCTGACAAAAAAAGGCCTCATAAAACCCACTCTGTATCGCAGCTAAGCCGTGAATGAGACCAAAGCCTTGCCCTCAGGGGCTGGGATGGCAGCCAGAGGGGATCACTGGTTTCTTGTACATTTACCTCACTGATTTACTCTGCGTAGGTCCCACCAACACTGGACTTTCTATCTGTTAGTTAAATAAGGTTTCCAAGCTCAAACAAACCTGCTGATGATATTAAATAAGACCGTTTCTTTGAAAGAGCTACTGAGCAAGAAAATTGCTTTTTTTCCCCCACCACAATTAGTGAAACAGTTTTCATCTGCTTTCTTTTTTGAGTTTTTTTTTCTTGAGAAGCGAAATAACAGCCTTGCCGATTACTCTTTGCTAAGGTACCCGATTGTGGTGACATTGAGGCTGACCTTGGAGTCACCTCCCCCGCTGCCGCACTCTCCTTTGTCGTACCACCATTTGTTTTTCAATTTGTCCAAGAGGCCTTGCTCATTCAGTTTTAATACTGCCAGGTTAACAGCATTTCTTGAAACGATAAAACATAACTTGTAAGAAAAAATGCACAAATGCTTAGGAAATCGTAACGTATAAAAAAAGGAGCACAAGAGGACAAATTGGCTAAAATTTCACAGAACGTGGAGCTATCAAAATGTCTGTACAGCAAATACAGGGTTAAATATTGGAAGGTGGCATGGAGGATAACATTTGCTCAAAACTGAAGTGTGCGGGATGGGGAAATCGTCTTTGAGAAAAAAAGTAACAAGAACACCACATCATGCAGTTAACATTCGTCACATATGGCAGGTTAACTTGGCTTTTACCATTTAAATTGAAAAAGCCATTGAACTGTAAAATTAAAACAGCAACAAACAATCAGAGAGGACAACACAAAGAGAACACAAAAAAATGGATGCATTAAATAAATGAAACCATAATTTACCGTCTTATTTAACTCCATGGAATATTGAAGATTTTAAACTTTTAAGTTACCTCAAAATCCACAAGAAAGAAAATGACAACACAATACATCAGGGTAGGTGGAATACTATAACAACATGGATATTGTTATATTATTCCACCCACCTTAATGCTGAGCCTTTGGGGGTTGCTACACCATAGCCCTTGGAATCCAGGTTGCCTCCAACTTTCATGGTGTCGCAGGGCTTGCGCTGCTCGATGTACTCGTTCATCGTGGACTCCAGCAGGAAGGCAAACTTCCCCTTGGACTTCCGCACCCTCGCCACCCCATCCGCCGTCGTCTTGGTGAACACCGAGGGCTCGGCCGACTTCATGTAGGACCACATTTTCTCATAGACAGCTATTTTTGACCTCTGGGAGAGACAAAAGGAGGGAAATGAAGAGTCATGTCGGCAAGACTGAGCTCCTTGGGCTTAGCTGGCTTAGTGGTATAATGACACCCTGTAATTGTTTAAGGCTAACAGATAAAAAAAGTCAAGCTCGGAGAGAGATATGCTGCCCCCTGAACAAAGACCAAACCACACAATGTTTGGGGAGGGAGAGGCATACCTCAGACATTTATTCTACTGATTGCTGAGTGACTGGTAGCCTCGGAATGAGCAACGGTGTGTGCCCGTCCCAGCCTTGGCTCCTGTTCTGCGCTGGGTTTAGCTGCCTGTGCGCTGCTCTGCTACCGAGCCGGAGGGAGGATGGGAAGTCCCAGCTCATCCATCATGGCCAGCAGATGCAAAAGGAACCTTTCCTCTTCGTACAAATCCTCAGCATTGTTTTTTTACACTAACTGCAGCTAGGAAGGGCTGACATTTGCTTATTACAAGTTTTCAGCAAGGCAGGAGTGTGTTTTTCACAGTGGCAGGGGCAGGTCTATGATACAGGAGACCATGACATTCTAGTGGCTGCCAACAGAGATGCTCAAACAAGGGATATAAATAGTAACTACAAAACCTTTTGTGAATTAATAGTCAAACATTCAAAATTTGGTTTCCCCTTTTCCTAAAATGCAGTAAATACAAATATTAGCAATAAGCTGAAAAAAATCACTGGTTAACTGCCTGTCCCCTCTGCATTTTATCCTGATTTCCCTATTTTGAGACTGAGCAAAGCCTAACAGCCTCTAGCTCAGCATACAAGCTTTGTAAACCTGGAAATGTTGAGCTATGTGGTACTTCCCTTTCTCCCTCTTCCCCACTAGTAACATTTAAGCCACCCTCAGATCTCAAAGCCACCTCCAGACTTTTAAGAATTTGTATCCTGGACTACCGGTTAAACTTTCCTGCTTGGTCAACAGAAGGCAGTAATGCCAACGGCATTTCTCTAAAGTCTAGAAATCCCAAGGATTTATATAAGGCTTTCAGTCCAAGTTGTGGGTACCTCGAATTTATGCCTCCTACTCCTTGCCAGTTCCCTGTCCACAGCTTTCCTTGCAGAATAGGAATGAGGCAGGCAGTAGCTAAATCTAGTTCAAATTTAGCAAACTTGTGGTGGAAGACTGCTAATGTCCATCAGCTTGATGATCGAGACATGTTTCCTCCTCATTCAGGACAATTTAATGCATTTTGAATAATGTAATGCTTAACAACCAGCCTCCAAACACTTTACAGGGAGCAAGCCCTGCCTGCACTGCTCCTCAGATTAACATGCTCAGCTGGTGTTGCTACGGTAAATAGAGAAGAGCACGGAGGGCAGGATTTTATTTTAATTATCCTTCCTGATGAACTGAAAAACAACTGAAAATGCAAACCAATTAAAATCAGCCCAACTGACAACAGGAAATCAGAGAGACAACAATACAGCCCAGTTACAAGAGGAGCTGGCTGGGTGGCGGGTGTGAAAAACAAGCCAGAGAGAGCATCTCCTGGCTAAAGAGGGGCTGTACGGCTTTGTTTGCCCAGCATCAGGATGAAGAGGGATGTAAGCGGGGCCTGAAATGGTCCTTACACAGATGAAAGAAGGAATCTGGATTTTCCTGACCTTCCCCTGCAACAGCAAACACTGGACAGCCTGAGATGAGGACGGTGGCTCTGAAGCTGAGTGGCGAGTCCAGCAGCTCAGCTCCTGGCAGGGAGCACTGAGCCTCAGCTGACCGTGGATCCTGCCCAAGGAGGGAATCTCGCTGGGGCTCAGGGCCAGGCACCCATGGGCTGGCAGCCAGAACACCCTGATAGCCACTTCATCACTGCCTGCTCGAGGTGCCTTCTCCGAGCACACTGACCTGGTGCTCCTGCTTTTCCAACAACCCACTTAATGCACGTAGGCATTCCCACATCTCCTGCCCTGCTGGGAGCTGCCCAGGGCACTGCATGGCTCCCAGGCACCTGCCAGAGGGGCTGTGGGGATTCCAGGGACACCAGAAGTGTCCCAAGGTGGTGGCTGTCTCAGTGGCTGCCACCACCCCCGTGTCCTGTGGGCAGCAGAGCAGTGTGACAGCTGTGCACCCGTGCAGGAGGCAGTGCAGGCAGTGTCCCAGGCACTGCCCGTGGCCAGCCTGCCAGCCCTTCTTGTGCAGCTCCCTCGGGCAGAAAGGGAACATAAAACAGCCTGGCCAGCCAACACAGAGGCTGCAGGAGCAGTGGCAATCCTGGCGTGTCTTAGTTTCAAGGTCCTCTTCCTTACAACCTTCATCTTCTTTTAACATAAATAATACAAACACACCTGCCCATTTATATTTGCAAATAGGCACTTAAGGGACAAAAGGAAGGTAGAAAACTTTATACCTCCCAGCAAGCTGAAGTCATGTGCCTTCCAGACTGCGCATGCACTACGTATGCTTTTGCTTGTTTTCCTCTGCAGAGTGCGCCTTTAATTACCCAGATAAATCAGAATTTCTTTTCCTTTCAATCTTTTAACTCACACCTGAATAGCTGTCTGTAAGAAGTTCTTTCATACTCTTTCCAGCTGGCCTGACTACCTGAAAGCAATGGCCAGTACATCTGTGCATTGTTAATAATCACAGTTATCTGATGAGTGCCAACAGCATGCTCAGGGCTGCACGTGGTCCAAACAAAGCACGTTCCCTGCTCCAAGGGCAAAGGGTGAATATCATCATTCATGCTTCAGAAAACCAAATTCTACAACTGAAAACCTGATCTCTTTTCAACTTCAACAAATAGCCTAAGCTTTATAGTCTGCTGCCTTCATTTAACTCTTCTGGATGATGTAGTTAAAAATCAGCTCCTATTTCTATATGGTCATTGCCCACCTCTTCTTCTGCCAAGTGGGATTTTCATAATATCTCATTATCATCAAATTAACTAAATAAGAATAGCAGTCTGATCTAGTAGAAGTAGACAAAAATTCAAGCTAGAAATGAACAAAGCACGTATTGACTGGGAAAGGTTAACATAAAACGCATCAGGTATGCGTTGGTTTTGGAGCACAGTCTGGCCGAGGACCTCGGGGGTCCTGAGAGAGAGGACCAGGGGTGTGATGGGCTCTGGCCACTGCTTGGTTAGTGCTGCTTTTTGCAGCCATTCACCTGAATTCATATTAAGGTAAAAGTAATTACTTATGATGAGGCTTCTTGGAGAAAGGGACAGTGCCACCAGACGAGCTGTGACACCTGCACACACGCTCAGCAACGCTCGAGGGTGTTTTCTGCACCTGGAGCCATATTTTAAACCTCCTCAATGCCATGAAACAAACAGTTGATTAAAGCTGGTCAAAGATGCAATGGGATGAAATGAAAGATCGTATTTTTAGTAAATATGTTCCTTTTTTCCAATTTTCCAATTGCCTCAACAAAACCCAACCACCCCAGAAGCCCCTAAAAGACTTTCAGAAAAGAAAAATGTCTTTCCTTTCTAACTATAAAGCTCCAAATTCTGTGTTGAAAGAACATTCTTACCCATCTGTCCCCCTCTGCAGACATTCACACTGCCTCTCCCAGCCCCCCCCAGGAGTCTGACACCCATAAGAGGGGCCAGACAGCAGAAGCAACCACAGAGAAAGGATTTACACTCCAAAATAAGGCAAGGTCTGACAGATCTGCACTGTTGCTAGAGTTCAGTGGCAGTAAAACATTTTCCCTGTCAATAAAGTGTTACTTTTAAAGAGATACTTAGGAAAAAAAAACTTAAAAGCAAAGATTTAAGCCAATTCAAAGCCCATAACTGCAGCAACTCCCTATGCTCTGCAACTCCTATTTCTTTGATATTGCTCTCCAGAAGTCTGCCACATGCATTTCCTCAGGATTTCAAGGGGATATTATTACCATTTTTTTCTTAAAAGCAACATTTTCAGTGTTTCATCTAGGTTCTGAGACACATTAAAACGTCTTTTCACTATCGCAGCCTCACTGCAGATATAAATAGAACTGGCCTTTGCTTTGTCAATGATGCTGGCTTTTCTTTTTTTCTTCATTTGGATATATTTATGCAAAAGTATGAGCCACAAACACCACAGCCAAGGGTGCAGGCAGCTCCCTTCCGTGTCAGCAGAGCCAGGAGCTCTCATGCCAAGGACTCACTTCACTTGGCCCGTTACTAATCGGCACCTAAATACACATCGCTTCTGGGTAGCAGTGCATTCATTTGAAAAGAAGATGCCAATTCCATCAGTCCACAATTTTAACACCGTCTTTCATTCTAATTCTCCTAGTTTTGATGAGTGGTTGGCTCCAGCAGTGAAATGAAAAATCAGCCAGAGTGCGCGGTAGCATCCAAAAACGTGGCAAGTCAGGCCTGGGTGAGTGATTACAGGCATGGGAAGGAGGCAAGCTTGCCTCTCAGTTGCAGCTATTTCTTCCATCCATCCAACAACCAAAAAAACCCAGCAACCACAAACGTGGCTCCAGCTGAGCCAGACTAGGTGCCTTGGTTTCACTTCTGCACATCCCA
Organism: Mohoua ochrocephala; assembly: GCA_013398855.1. Lineage (NCBI taxonomy): Eukaryota > Metazoa > Chordata > Aves > Passeriformes > Acanthizidae > Mohoua > Mohoua ochrocephala. Next base: position 121,842 of record VZTA01008010.1, read on the forward strand.
AATCACCTAGAGATACCTAGCAAACCCCAGCACATCTTGGACAATTCCTTGACATTGGTTAAATTTAGCTCTAAAACACGAAGCCTTCTCCCAATGACCGAATTCCCTTCCCCCTCTGCAGACATCTGTCTCACACTTCTGCTAAAAGCGACATTGTGTCACCTCCTCCACTACTGAGTAGGGGTGAAGCCGTTGTGTTTGAAGGAAGCTACATTTCTCCTCTGTAGTTGAAGTATGTTACAGGGATGTCCTTTACCTATTTTAGAACGTTTAGCTCTCCCTGCCACCTCCTCCACAACCTGCAGGTCTTTTTCAAAATGCCTCCTTGTGCACCCCGCTGGGATATTTTATAAAAAATGACTAAAATGGTCCTTAACTTCTCCTGACAGGCACCAGGAAGTGATTTCCCAGCAGTCAAGCTCAAATTGTTCTCTTATAGGTGAGGGTTGTTAATCATCCAGTCACAAGCCAAATTTACCCAAATAAATTTTCTTTTAAAAATCCAGTTATATATTCTCTGTTTTATACTTAAAAAAATTCTAGATTATACTGATGTTAATTTTTTTACCTCTGTCTTCAAAACTAAGCGATAAACAAAGTGTAGCAAAATAAAAAAGCATGCGGAGCATCCCGACCGCAGCACACACAATAAAGGTAGGCAGAGACATCAATAAAGGTCCTAAAGCAGCAGACTCAACACTCTCCTCTGCTGCACCGGCCCCATGACTACATTATAGCGCCTTAACAAGGGAGATTTACGGCCCTTAAGTCGGACAGATGTTGCTGATACAAAACACAAAGGTCCATACTAAGTGCAGGTATTTAATCTGCATAATGCATGCTGCCTTTATACAGGGGCACATCTCACTTTGTATAGATGCACACCTCACTGGAGTGAAGTTGGGCAGTTAAGTGTGAACTGCAGCTTCGTTATCATCACTCATTGCTTTTCTTCCATGTATGCAATTAGCTCTTCTGCAGCAGCTAATGAATCCAGGAGCTTATGAACCATTAAAAAGCAAGTTACTAAACAGGAATGAAAAAACTGCCAAGAGACTGCCTTGGTACCGCTGCTGCTGCCTGGCTTGGGCCTCACTGAGATCCACTGGGTTTAGGCAGTTGCTTGCTTGAACTTCTAATATGGCAATTTGCAATGGAGTGGCACCACTGCTTTAGTTGTTTGGGTATGGCTTTGACTCGATGCCTTTCCACTCCCCCACCAAGCCTGATGTTGAGTTATCCCCGGCACAGCTGCCTCTGGGTGGGAGTGAGGGATACTGGTGGGAGCCCTCGGCCCAATCCCAGCCCTGGAGCACATGGAGGCTAGCCTAATGATGGTGCTACATAAGAAGATGATAAATATTATTAGTAAGGTCCCTCTGCCTGAGATTTCCAAGCTCTTTATTGAGAAGGTAAAAAGAGGTCTCATGAAGGCCAGAGGGCACCATTAGTCCCCTTTCCCCAGTGAGGACATGAAAGCACAGATGTCATTTACTGAAGGTCATAGGGCAGAGTCTAATAGATCAATGTCACAGCTTTTAGCCACAGATAACTTGTGATGCCAGCAATTTACTTACCTATATGGACAGAAAAATCAATCCCGTCATTACATGAACCTTTTGCTTTTATTACATTCTCGGCAGAAGAAAGTAGGTCAGGGCATTTCTCTTCTAGCAAGGCCAACCCCCAAGTCTACCAAACCCTACCCATTTGTGGGATGCCACAGAAAAGCAAGGTTCAAGCATGCACATGTAAACTAGTCTGCATGTCTGTAGGAACACACAAATCTTTGAGAGTGTATGCACACACGTAAAAGAAACGGTGACTAATAATATTTTGCAGCCAAGCATGTGATGGGAGACATTGTCATGTTGGTTTCTTGCTCAAATGGTAACTTATGCTTTAGAAATGGCATTTTTCTTTCCCAGGTAGGGGAAGTGAAGCCCAGAGAGTGGAAGGATCAGGCCCACAAACCCCTGGGCTGCTGCTTTTCTCTGGAATCCTCTATGTCAAGATGCAGACAACCCCTGCATGGGGCTGAGAGATGGGGAGTCCAGCAGGGGGCTGGTGGAGGTGGTGATGGTGGGGAAGGACAGTCCACAGCAGTGCTGCCCACCCAAACAGCTGGGGAAGCAGCCTAATAAAACCCCTCCAGGCCTCAGCATCATTAGTTTTACCACACCTGACATAAACAGCAGCCTGATTACAAAATAAAGTGTCTTATAGAAATAACACAATATTGTAGGAGTTGTGTTTTGAGACCTTCTCCCTGCATATCATGGTCCTTCTGAAAGTGTGACCTTTGGCATCAGGCGGGCGATGTGCTGTGGCTGCTTTAACAGGCACCTTTTCTGCAGCAAGCTCTGCTCACACAAACAGACAAGCAGAGAGTCGCTCCGGCTGCAACCAGACGTCGCTGACATGTCAGTAACAGTCTGAGCAGCAGAATGTAAATCAAGATTTTAAGACGTCCTTTCCTGGCACAACACTGAACTTCTGACTATATTCATCTCCTCGCTTTATTGCTGCCATCCATTCCTCCTTGCTGCAATGCTGATTGGGAAATTAAAATGAAAGTCTTTACCAGAGACAAGCTGCCTTTGTAAATCCTCTGTGACTCAGGGACAGAGCCAGTGCTCGGGCAGCGCTTGCCCCGAGGAAGCAGTGCCGGGGGGGAAGCAGGGGCTGGGTGGCACATGCCAGGGATCTGGACAGCTGCGCTGGGTAAGTCTGTCTGTCTGTCTGTCTGTCTGCCTGGGGAGCAGGAGCAGCATGCACTCGAGCTGGCCGGAGGCTTACGTCAGCCTTCAGGCTAAGGGGCATCTTTCCAGCAGTGACATATTCAGCAGAGTTGTCTTGTCTGGGCTACTGAGCAGCACAACCAGCCCTGCTCTGGATTTGGCCCGTAATAAATTAACAGAGAACGGCATTTCCAGCACATGATCTGAACACTGTCAGGTCTAATGAGTTTTCAGCTCCAGACAGAAAAGGCCAATATACAGGCAATGATGGAGAAATCCCAGCAGACTGCAAGACGAGATGTTTCATATTCACATCATTAGAGTTTCCAAACCTTCATGTATTTTCTAATTATGCAAAAGTAACAGTAGCAGTGCTGTGAGTCATGTATCAGCACCCATGTATTTTAAATGAATCCCTAATAAGCATGTACTAATGTGACACAGCAGCATTACATAAAGCAGGAGAGACTTGAAAAACCAGGGTCCTCGCTGTCTTGAGCAATGTCATTATCATTATCATAGAGCTGCTCTCCAAAAAGTAGAGCATTCAAACAGCAAGTGATTTTCCCCCCAGGCACTCTCTGCTTCGCCTCTGTGGTACAGACACAGTTACGGCGTTAACCCACTGCAAGCTGCTGTGCGCGGCTTCCCACGGGCTGCAGCCCCTCTGTGTCCAGCTTCCCATGGGCTGCAGCCCCTCTGTGTCCAGCTTCCCACGGGCTGCAGCCCCTCTGTGTCCAGCTTCCCACGGGCTGCAGCCCCTCTCACCACCTGGCCCCCACGACCCACAGCCCTGCTCTTTCAGAGGGCGACTGCTGGGTGGTATGGAGACAGAGGTGAGCTGGAAAGCCTAAACCACAAACACAAGAGCTGACAGACAAATGCCATCTGTTATTGAAGATAATGGAGAGATTTATTCAAATATTTGTTACTAAGTGTTGACTGAAAGCTTTGCTAAATCCTGGCTTGCCTGCTGAAATTAGTAAAATGGTTCAGCCACCTTAAGCCCAGCACCATTCAAATGCTTCCTTTCCAAGGAGTGAATGATGGATGAGCTGTTAATTTTAGTTCCTGTAAGGATACATTTTCCTCTCCAATCTATAGGCCTAAAGACATTAGATCACTTCATGGGAAACCATTTCTTTTGCAATTATGTCACATTTGATTTCCTGTTGCCTTTAAAACTGCCTGTTGGCCATGTGGCAGAAAGGAGGTTCAGGAGATTAAACGAACCCCACAAGCAGACCATCTATCATCCATGCAACGGAGAGGCTCCGATCTCTCTGCACACATACATTCACCTTTTAATATTTGGACATGCTCCCACCTATATCAAACAGGGAAGAGAGAAAATATATGGGTGAGTAAAATTTTCACAGCCTCTGTGTTGAAAAACAGTTAAACTACAGTACTCTTTATGATTAACCACTGCCACATAGCGTATCTCAGATCTATACAACTCATCTTTGAAGCTATCACTTTTCTGTGATGTTCTATTCTTTAAAGCCCATAAATACAATCACACTTCAATATTTTTGTCAGGAATTTGTTATGATGACTGTGTTGTTTTGCTCTATGTCAAGAACACAGAAATCTCCAAACTGCTAATCATAGTTTTATCCAAAGGCAAAAGCAAAGCATTTGTATGATTGCTGTGCTAGAAACAAGTCTTTCATCTTCACTAGCAAAATAAATTTTGAAATTAAAAATCAAAGAGTTTAACTACAGATGAAACCCTCAGCACTGCGTGCACAGAGTTCACAATGGGGTTTTTAATAGGCTCTAATGATGATCTCAATATCGTTTGATTGCACGGAATGCATAAAAATCGTAGGCAGCTACGGGTGTATAACCCAAGGCTTCTCCTTACCTAAACTGCTTGCTGGTGGAATTTATTTCCCTCTCATCTTCACACAACCTTATCATCAGAGGAAAGCAATGAGCTCTTTAACTTATAACGGGGTGCTGGTGCTTCCAAATGCATTACAACGATAAATTCCTCGCTCTCTCCTGAGGCTCTGGGACGGAGCTGTGCTCCTCCTTAGCGGCCTGACCGGCACTGGCCTCGTCTGCCAGAGTCAGAGGCACCTGAATGGGGAATCCTCTCTGCATGCTGCCAGCTGGGGGTGACAAGTGGCACTTGGCTCTTTTGAGCCAAACCTCTCCTCACACAGCCCAACGCAAGGCTCTACTGAACAGGAGGGGAGGTCTAAGTTACCCCATGTGCTTTTAGCCAAAAGTATTTCAAAATCCTTTTGATGGGTTAAAGGAATGTTTTCTCTATATTTCAAAAGAATTTGGAGTTCTTTCACTGTTTTTTTCAGATAAATGTTCATTTTCTGCTTTGGTGCTAATCTGCCTGGTGTTTTTTCTTTGCCTTTGAACAAATTGTTTTCTATTGTCGCCTTTAGTTTTACCAGCTAAGCGACTTGGTACTTAAGTTTCTTTTGGAGAGATGCCTCACCAGTCCCCTTTCCACTTACAGCTTTTTCTGGTAGCTGTTTGCATGACAAAGCACCTCTCCTCAGTATGGGCAACCAGAAATAAAAAAGCCTCTTGCCAGCGCATCTCATGCTCTTCTATCTGCTCCTGCTGAACTATTCTGATTTGATGAAACCAAGAAGAGACCAAAATGGGGAACATCTTAAGGGGCTATCCTTAGCATGACTTCCTGTGTCTTAAAAACTGTGGGTTTATACGTATTTTATGTATAGACAAAGTCCAGAAAGGCCTCACATCTGAACCTGGTTTGCAAAGAATCTCCTTTTGAGGAAACTGATGAATCAACTCTAAGGGCTGGAACAACCATCATGCCCAAAGGATCTTTGGCCTTTCTACTGAAATTCCTAACAGACCTGGCAATTAATGACATTTCCAGGAGAAAAAATCAGGAACTGACTTCAGGGCAGCAAGTCATTCCACCTGAGGCATGGGAGAGCCACGGAGTGAGTAGCTGAGTTGTTTGGCTGGGGACATCCTTAAAGTTTTGCTGAGAAATATACAAAGAAAAATTTCTACAATAAAATAACACTCCTGTGAGACCTTCTTTCCTCCTTAATTTAGTTAACAGTGATTAACTACACGAGTTCTCAGTGAAGTGTACTAGCAGGTCAGCTCTGTTTGTCAATGATCAAACATACACTTGGCAAGTTATTTTGCAGAAGCCTCTTAACAGAGATATCTGCTATCAATTAAAAGAAACCACCATAAATTCAAGGGCAATTTATATTTCTAAATGTCTCCAAATATGTTCTGCTTCTACTGAACTTCAAATACAGCCAAGTTTAGACAAGAATCACTAATTGGTTGTAAAGGTCATGCCTTTTGAATATATGCATATTGGAGGTGAAATGTATTAGAGTGTGGTATTATACTTAGGCTCAGTGCTAAATTTGGATTAAACGGAGTTATATTGATTTGATAAGCTGCTCAGATATGCTGAAACTTTAATTGAATGTATTAGAAGATGTTAATTCTAACAGAGACACCCTTAAAAGTAATAGCTTAGGTATTTGAAACTTCTTTCTCATGCAGGCCTTCACCAGTGTTCAAGAAAGAGAACACTTTATTTTGGAGTCCTTAATCTGAGACCGTGTGTTAATAAATATCTCAGGAGAGGTTCTTTCTTTTCCTTTTCAATATGGATGAGTGTTCTTTGAAAGCCAAAAGGGAATTGATGTAATCTATTGATTGCCATTTAAATGCCTTTATAAGCTAATTAGTGCAAAATGTAAGAGGTTTCTGAGCAGAAACAAGCAACAACCATGAGGGCATCGGAAGGTTCCTCTGAATCTTAGATATACTGGGAGGACAAATGGCCTTATGCAGAGAATCACCAACAAGTGAGGAGTGTAAATAGTGTCTGCTGTGAAACTGTTACAACATACCAGCTCTGGCTGGAATTGTGAGAGCAGTGTTGGACTTGCGAGAGCAGTGCTGGAACTGTGAGAGAAGTGCTGGCATTGTGAGAGCAGTGTTGGGACTGTGAGAGCGCTGTCACGCCAACAGCAGTGGCTGTGCAAGCGTCAAGCAGCAATGGGTATCCCGCTTAACCTCCATAGCTGGGAGAGCGCCTGCCCGGGAGACACTGCGATGTTCAGTGAAACCGCCAAGACTGGAAAATAGGTCATGAGCTGGAGTCTGCCCAGGTCTGAAGTGGCTCAAAGTCATTACCATCTGTTCATCTGAATTGAGAGGCTGGTATTAGTCCAGTTTCAGGTATTCACACTGTAAAAAAAACCCTTCAAAAGTGATCCTGTCTAGAAATGGGGTTGGCAGAAGGGAGCCATGGCTTGGAGGTTCTAAAGGAGCTCCTTCTAGCACATGCAGACAAGATGGTGGGGATCTGAGGCTCACTTACATGTCATCCCTTCACGATGCATCAGGAGGCAATTCTTCCTTTCTACTGCCAGTCTGGCACCTTCCACCGGCCAACGGCAGCCATTAAGATCAGTATCTGATCAGTATCTTTGAGAAACATTTTAGCCTTACAGCTCTAAAAAGAGATACACCCATACAAGCTTCTTAATGGGATCTTGGAGAGACTGTCCTGAACCTCCTGTGTGAAGCCATGGTGCAGCTATAGAGCCAAGTTACTCCTTTCTCACTGAGTAAATGATCGTGAGCCACTCAGCTAACTGCTGTTTAAACTAGCTAAATGCTGGGGGGAAATGGGTGGAGGAGGATATTCCCCTTACACAAGGCATAAGCATCACCCTGTACTCAGGAGAACTCATGGCTTTTTCCAACTCAGAGCACGGTCACTGCCACTGATGCTCTGGTAGCAGCGTGAAAAGAACTGCCAAGTCCCCTAAAACACAGAGAGGTGCAGTCTTTGCTGCAGGACCTTGGAAAGCTAGAGTCCTCTAAGTTATTTCAAGCTTCAGCCACCTTTACCATCTTCTTAAGTAACTAATAAAGACTGTACAAAGAAGTATTTATGTGAACATACACATTTAATCTAAGGCAAAGGTTTTGCCCTTTTCAAATCAACTGAAGAAGACTCTAATTACAACACTTTCATGGCTGCACCACTCTATTCAAATTAATTACTCTGCAAAAGTTAATACAACTGAAATTATGTTGTGTGCCTTGAGAATGCCAAAGACAGAGAAGCACCACTTAGGGCTCATTGTTCTTCCCATGTGACCCATCCAGCCTTGCTCCACACTGCTGGGGCTCTGCTCTCATCCATCCCCATCCGACTCCTGGCCTGGCCTGATGGAGCTGGCAGCTCCTGACAGATCAGCTCATTTACAACCCTGCTTTTCCCAGCACTAGCAGAGAGACACAGCTCATCTCAAGACTATTAGCAGCACAACAAAGCATTCATACATTTACCAGACTTTGTATCTTTTCACATGAAACACTCATTCCTTTGATCTTTCTGTGAGAAGGGGTTTCCTTGTTGTGTCAAACTATTAAGGAAATGAAGGAACATCCCCACACAATCCCTCTTTCTATATGAACTGTAACAAGATAGTCAAAAGAAGGTATTTTTCCCCCTAAGATCAGTATAGTGACTATAAACACCACCAATATTTCTAAACAAGTTGCGCTACTTCTTTTGACAGGTTCGCTCAACTCATTTTTGCTGTAGAGATAATACTGCCTTGGGTTGATAACTAAGCAGAATAAAAATTTTTATACACTAATGTCACCCTTACAAGGTCAGTGTTTATCTCCCAGGATTTCAACACAAACAGAAGCTGTTGAAATGCACCTGCTACCACAGTTAATTAAGAACACTGAGTATCTCTTTTAATATAAAGACATTACAGGCAGCGTGCAAAAGCTTCATAAAATATCTTTGCATTCCCTTTCAGGTTTACTTCAGATGTCTATGTACATGTATGTGTGTGTGTGGCCATGTACTGAAATTTTAAGTAAATTCAAGGAGCCCCGAGTATTTCTCCAAGGAGCCCTCAGTATTTCATCAGCCTACAGCAGCAAGGGTTTTTTGTCTCCCTCCTCCCTCCCGCTTGCACCTGGCCAGTATGCGTGACAGGCAGTAATTAGCCCTGCAGTACTGACCACTCTTCTACACAAAAAAAAATGTTGGTTTGAATGGCATCTGATTGGCACTGCTGAGAGAGAACCAAGACCTCCCTGAAAGGCCTGAGCATTCCAGTTCACCCTTGGAAAGACCAGAAATAAGAGCTTTTCAGGACGACGTTTTCAGAGACATAAAAGTGGTCTGAGGTCATATTTAGAGTTCCTAATGCCTCTCACCAAACTCTCTGCAGTTCAGCTTGTGGCTTGGCAAGAGGAGAAAGAAAGGATGATCTTAAATAAAAGCGTGCACCTGCCCCTACCCCCAAAAGTTGCAAGCCCTGCATCCCCCTAAACAAGGCGAAAAACAACCAGAGTTCTGGGGTACAAAATTTTTACCCCTGACAGTCAGATACAGCCACAGCCACACACTGATGAGCAATGAAGACACAACAACAATGGCACCAATCGTGCTCCACCAGGAATGAGCAGCAACCCAGGCCTCCCATCCCCCCTTCATTCTGGCAGGCAAACACCAATGTGGGATGGCATTACCGGCTGCCAGCTGGGCACGCACAGCAAGTAGGTCAAGAGCATCACTCCTTGCAAGAGTTTTTTCTGCTAAATGTTGTGCCAACGACTGCATTATTGCTCATCAGACCGAGGCTCTGAAGCTGGTGTTACAAAACCCTTCCCGTGACAGCAGAGGTCAGGTTTTCCATCTTGAGATGTTTCAGGTTAAGCAAAACCACCCATTTCTGATAAAAAGCTTTTTGATATTAAAATCCGCACTCAGGCCTGTCCCGATTGCACAAAGCAGCTTTCAACCAGGACGGCTATTACAGCTGGGTAAAACCAAACAACTGAAATCCATAAATTAGGCCCTCGAAGGAGATGTAACAGACTTACTCTAAAGAATTCTTTGGTTGAGCCTGAATCCAAAGTGCCATAGGCTATTTCAGTTTGTTTAGCCAGGTCCTCTGCACTCTCTATGGGTGAAACCATCCTTTCCACCGTAAGGAAGGCAGCGAGATTAGCAGTGTAGGAAGAGATAATGATGAGAGTGAAGAACCACCAGACTCCTCCGACAATTCTCCCTGAGAGAGATCTATGGAAAAACACACATCATTAAATTGCTTTGAAGACAATCCTTGATTTTTTCTTTCTTCACTGAAGAGAAATTCACATGCACAACCCTTTTGTCCAGATCTTCCAGGTATCTGTGAACAGGCGGACTGTGAGCCAGCTCCTGATAACCTTCCTCAGGAGTGAAAAATCAGTGCACACCTGGTCTTACCTAGTGCAACCCTTTTCGTAGTCTTTCCGTGAAAACAAGAACAGTAAATTAAGACATAATTCATTTGAGGAGAGGAACAAGCTTTCCTGACTTTCACAAATCCTTTGTTGGAGAAGGCTTTCGCCAGAAGATTTTTGTTGTCTCTGTGTGCCCAGCCTTTCCCTGTGCTGGACATACTGGGATATGCCAGCATTGTGTCCCTTTACTTGGAGGACACAAATGCACCTTTTACTGCATCCACTCCCAAAATATAACATACAGTAAACTGCAAAAAGGAATCCGAGTAAACATGCAAAAGAATGCACCAAAAATGATCCAGTATCCTTCTCTCATCACAACCTAGCAGGAACGACAAACTGAATCTGCATATTGAAGAGAGAAGAGAGAGGCTGGTTTGGTTTATGTTTTATGTTAATTAAAATTTGCATGCTGCACTGTTCCAAGTCAAGCATATCCCTGCTTTATAAGCACCAGAGCAACAGAGAAGGAAACAGAAAAAAAATTGTGTTTAGTTTTTGTTGTGGTCTTTGGTTTTTTTTTTTTTTTAAAGGGATTCCATAAGGACTTTAGAAAAAGCCTATTTGCAAACATGTAATTACAAAAAGCCTAATGGTCAGAAGGTCTGGATCCTGTCAGTAAGAGCTCTTGATGCTTTACAGCAATTGAATATCAGCCTCAAAGTATTTGATCTGGGCTGAAGGATGGCAGTGACACATCACTCAGCTGGGTGGGGAATTTCATTGTCATGTACATTGCTTGTTCTTCAAATACAGCATGTTGACCAAGAATCATTTCAAGTGCTGAGACAAAGCTATTTCATGTTTTCCCTTAACTCTACTGATACCAACGGAGGAAGAATCAATCCCAGACACATCTGTGGAACCTGAGTGCTGTAGTCCTCAGCTTGTGTGAAGAGAAGAAATAGAAAGCAAGAAAACTCTTACCTCTTTATCTGTTTCCTTCAAGCCCCTCAGTGCCATCCCCAGACAGTGGGTACAAGTTGTCCTACCAACAGATGGAGATAGGCAAAAAGCAAAAGTCTCGTGACGTGACCCCACCCCACCCACACAGGGGGGCTTCCTGGTAAACTGCCCAGTCTTGGCCAGAGCCTGAGCCATTAAAAAAATGCCATTAAATTATTAAGGAAAAAGAAAGAAAGAAAGAAACATATCCATCCAACATTAAAGAACATAACAAAGAAAAAAAATCACCAACACAATAAAAACAGCGAGCTCAATCTGGAATATGTGAGAGGAATGTGGAGAAAGGTGAAGCACCACTGTTCTCCACTCTCCACTGACCAAGGAGCTGAAGCAGCAGCTCCCACTGAGAAGGCAGATGCAGGCTGGTTCCTCAAGAGTAGGCACACAACCACCAGATCACCCACAAGTGGAAGAGGCCTCCCCATCTTTCTTGAGGGCCTCCCAAGAGGATAAAAGGCTTCCAAGTTTCAGCTTGGGCTGTGCAGCCACTGTGCTCACTAACACAAGGCTACTGAGTGGCTGCGAAGGGAATTTGCAGCAATATAAATGCAGAATAATGCCTTAGGTCAAGGAATCTCTCCACCTTACTCTACATTCTTTGTAGGTATCATGTGAGTGTCTTGGGATTTTACAGATGGCTGAAGCCAGCTTCCTTCACAGGTAGGGTCTTGGTTTTAGCTATTTGGTAAAGCTTGATACCCTCTTATGTGGGCTGGTACAATTTTATCCAACTACAAATCAGTGCCTGCTGAACTTATCACATAAGGCTTCCTTTGGAGCCAGCAGAGAAAAAGAGAAGAGACTGACACCTTCAGAAGGAGATTTATCTCACTTGCTGTAGTGTGGGATAAATCTAAAGGTGTCCATCTGTCTCATGACTTTGGAGGGAACCAAGATGCCTCACCAAAAACACAGTCTACTGCTTTCAGATGGCTATGTCAGGTGAAATTCATCCTTCTTTTGCTCCTTTCTTCACTACGTACTTTCCATCTTCAGAGAAGACCTGGAGTTGAACTTCTCCCGGCAGTGATGTGGACAATTTCAGAGCCAGACTGAGGAGGGGTTTGGCTAGCAGGTCCAGCAGATGAAACATCTACTTGCCTACTGCAGGACAAGCTCTATTTGGAGTTTCCAGGTTCCCATGGTCCTCTTGCTTTAAGGTAGGTCTTGAAATAGGAAGATGAAAAAAAGACTTGCCAGGGTGTCCTGATTCACTGGAAGCATTGGGAATAAAATAGTATGTGTTCATTTTCCCTACAGTTTCTCACAGGAAATGTCTTACTTGCATTGGTAGCTGCCCCTTCTGTTAGTAGGACAGATGGGTTGCTAGGATGGAGATGGGCAGAAGACAAGCGTTTTCCAAACCAGTGAAACCTCAAGCTCCCATTGCTGCAACAATAAAAGGTTTGTGCCAGGCTGCATGTTCAGACAGCATCCTACACACTGAGAAAGGCAAAAATACCTCGCCCCAGAGGTCTGGCAACCTGCATGAACCGAGTCAGACAGATACAAGACAAAGACCACCTGAGAGGCAGGAGAAGATGGGCCCCGGGGGATCCATTGATGAAAAAGGCACTTCCCTGAGGGTCCTACATGCAAGAGAGGGGTCTTGCTAGATGGGAACCAGGGCTGTTCTCAGAAGAGTTGAGGTCACTTCAAAGAAAACTGGACGTCACTAGAGTTGTTTATCCCAGAGTCTTCCAATGAGCACAGAAAGAAGGATTAAACAGCAACTACTAGGGAGCAGTCTGGGCTGACACAGCTGTCCCTTGGTGTCACAGGACGGGGCAAAAAAAAAATTAAATAAACCACAAAGCTGACACTGAAGGAAAGACAGACAGACAGAGAGTTGAAGAACAAGAACATGGACAAGCATGGCCTGGCAGCCTCCTTGAACAAAGAACCCCAGCTCCCCCCATCCATCTGCTGAAACGAAGACTCCTTATACCCACTGCAGGGGCTGGTGTAGAGGGATGCAGGAGAAAAAGGGTTAGTACAGGTACACCAGGCTGGTAATCAGAGAGTGCCTGTTTGGCTTATACTGTGAACCACATAAATGTTTTTCTATTACTCAGATAATAATTATAAAAAACTCAATCACAGCTTTTAATACCAGCACCACTTTTTCCGATGTAAGCCATACCTGTTCACATGTGCAATGATGTACAAGAACAAACAATTAATGCTTTAGCTTAATACAGTTTTCCAAATCACCTCAATAAATAGATGCATTGTATGACATTATTTTAAAGTGAATTAGAGCGCTAACAAATGCGATGAGCAACACAGATCTGGAACAGCAGAATTATAACTCAATTGTCAAAACAAAGTCAGATGGTGTTTTCAAAAGCAAGAAAACAGGAAGAGTGCATACCTTGAGAGGAAATTTAAAAGGAAGCATGGAGTCAAATGAGAGCAAATTAGTGACGAGAGAAAAAAGACAAAGTAAACATTCAAATTCACAGTCAGTTTCCAGGAGAATAATACACATAATACATTCAAACAAAACCTCATTTATCAAAATAGCTTGGATTTTGTTTCTGCACATGGCCATAAAAGATATTTGATTTCCTATATTACAGACACATAATAAGCTTCTCACACTACTCCATTTTTAACTGGGCTGTTTGGATCGATACAAGACAGTTGTTATGCTGACCAATAACCCTGAACACCTCTCCTAGTGTGGAGCCCCTCGATATCCTGAGCACACCTCAGCTGGTCCCCCCAAGCTCTGGGCCCAGCCTTTTACTCGCACGCCCAGCCAGCCCTCGGCCTCGGAGACACAACAGGCAGGAACAGCATCTGAAGCGCTGGCTTGAGATGCTCCATCATAGGAATGGCAGTGGGAGTTTCAGGAATGGCAGGTCACCCTCTCGTTGCTAGTGTGAAAGTCCCACAAAGTCATTCCCATGGCCTTTAATAGGAGTCTCTTGAGTCTTCTGCTGCGAAAACAGGGACCTAGAAATATACCCTCTAAATGACCAACCTCTTGAGATAGTTTTTAATAATCCCCCTGTCTTTTTCCATCAGCAATTAATTAATCTAGCCTCTTTGTTCTACATGAATAAAGAGCAAAATGAAAATACATGCTCTCATAGAGATTTCAAAGATACGTTTGCTCAGAAGTGTTACAAATTTGACTGTGTTTTTTCCTGATTCCATTTGCCGTACACATCTTACATAAAAGCAAGTTTAATAATCTACTTTTGATCCCTCAAAAGTGAATTTTCAATGCTTTAGCTCACTATGCAGAAAACACAGCAGCCTTTGATAGCAGAACAAAACTGCTGAAATAAATGTTGATTCCATCAAGGGATGCACTAACCCCCAGCCTTTGGCTGCTCTCTGATTCTGTTTAGACGACTCCTATTAAATACAGAAAGGAGAGTATAGGGATATATCCTCTGGAATATCCACACAGCATACTCACCGAGGATAGATCTAACTAGTCATTAGATGTCACAGCTGTTCCACACAAAGGCAGCTGAAAGAGCCTTTATCAGCAAGTACAAAAGTGATCTCTCCAGACTGCTTGTCGGCATCTCTCTACAAGTGCTGTATGCTCTCATATAAGAAATTTATTCAGACAAAACTCACAATGGAAGAATGAAGCCCCTTTTAGTGGCAATAAAATAGTATGAAACATTCATATAGTCAATGTACTGTGAATGGTGTAACCTTACAAAGACACGGATTAAGAACGGAATACTTGGGAATAGTCCCTTCTAGGGAAAAGAAATTTGACATTTTAATCAACTTAAATCAACATATCAGTCAAAGAAACAGTGTTTCTGTTTTAAATTTCTCTTTTTTTTTTTCCATAACAATGCACGTATCTGCCTGGAATGTTATCGTGGAAGATAACAAAATAACCGGACAACACCTTCAAATTAGGGCCCTATATTAATACTGAGCTAATAGCTTCTGATGGACAGATAAAATAAATAGATATACTGCTGTCTCTTTCCTTTTTTTGTAGGTATTTCCAAGGCACTTATTGTGGTCATATCGAAAAAAACCAGAGCGTGTTCCACTTGTTATATAAGGTAAATGGCTGACCATGCCAGAGAGTCACATGAGAGCTTCCCAAAAATCCTATGCACTTCTATTTAACTGTCAATAACCAGACCTAGTGGAAACAGTGTGATGCCTGCAGCTTTCCATGTGATGTCCCAGTGCTTATTTCCCGGTCCTTTATATTGGGCACACACACGGTCAACAGCAATTTAAATGCTATCACTACTCATCCCCTTTAACAGCAAGCAGTGGGACAAATTGTCAGTGCAGGATTGAGGCATAAGGCAGAAACAGGGAGTGTAAACAGGGGGAGGAGGCCAACAGCTGTCAGTACACAGGGAGGCAGCACACCCAGACACCAGGAACTGGGGAAACTGACGCGAATTTATAGGGTGATTATTGCCCTGTAACAGACAAAATCATGATCCTTCCCAAGAAACTTCACAGAAATTTTGTCACTTGCTCCAGTGAGGCAACTCAAGACCCCGAATGTTATATGCACCAGGAAAACCTGGCACCTTTTCAATGATTCAGGTATTGAAAAAAGGCAACATGGAGATCAACAAGGTGCATTTTGAATGTCAGCACTTAGGAAAAAAATCTCTCTCCTCCTCTAAATAGCAACCTTGTTAAATGCATTCTGTTTGTGTTAGCAGGTGTTTTTAATAAACAAAATAGCTGGAAGCTGGTTATTAAATTATTGTCATACAAAATAAAATTATTGCTCCATCACTAAGAAACTAGGTAATTTTACTGCTTGTCACAAGCACATCACCAAAGTATTTTACCAGTGTAAATGTAGAAACGTGATAGATGTTATTAAAAAAAAAATCTGTGGTACGCGTTGTTCAATTAGGAACTTCACTATTTTCATTTGGTTTTTAAAACTCTTCTACAAAAAGAAATATAATTCTGCAGTAGTTAATAGCAGTGCTCTCTGTTAAATTGGTACTAACACCAATCCTACTTTACTACAGCCTTATCCAGAAAGACTGTCTTCGTGAATTAAAAAAATCTTTATGGAAACTGGCAATGCTTATTAGACCGTATTGACTATGAACAGAGGGACAACAGATGAGACTGGACTGAAATAACAATGCACACAGAGGACAGTAGCACAGTACATCTGGAGACATGAAACATGTGCAAAATGGTGGTAAGCAGAAGGATGAAAGGATGGTTCAAAAAGAACAAAACTGGAGAAATTAGGCTCAAAAGAAAGTAAAAAGACTAGCAGGAGCCTTGATGGGAGCGGAGATGCTTTAAAATGCTGTTGCATGTGACTTTTAAAAATAAATCTTATTTTGCAAAGCAGAATGTGTTATATGCACCAAGGAGATGACCGTAAAATGAGATATGCAGCAAAAACACGGTAGCCCTCCAAGCATTGCTGAAAACAGAAAACCCTATGCATTTTACAGCCTCAACATGGTGAATATAAGTTTGGCAGAAATGCATAAATGGCATTATAAGCAATGCTACTTACTCTGGAGGCGGACGTTAGCAAGCATGGTGGCTTGATAAGGGTGTTGAATATTGAATGGAAATGTCAAAATAAAAAATTTGGAATTAAAAAGAAATTTGAGAAAACAACATATATGCACCATGGCATCAGAAAATGACCATAAAATGCAAAAAGGTGATGGAGTGATATGGAACAAACCTTGGAGAAATATCGCATCCTTGCTGCATAAAGGCACCCAGGGAAAACCAAAGGCTGTTAAATATTCCAAACTCATTTGGAGGGTCAGGAGGATTCTGAGGGTCACGTGGTTCTTCAGTGTTGTCTTCCAAGTGCCACTCATAAGGGCTGAATCTGCTGACTAGGAAAAGAACTACGCTGACGCCAATGTAAGCAAAGACTATACACATCCAAATTTCATAAGCCAAAGGATCCAGGAAAGAGAATACGCCCGGTTTAGATTTCTGAGGCTTCTTGATCATGATGGAGATGCCCAGGCTCATAAAGGGTTTGGAAAAGTCTATGACTTCTTCTCGCACCAATGTAATGGTGAGGGGGGCAACAGCTATATCTGCTCTCTGAAAAGGGAAAACAAACCCAAGTTAGTCACAAGTCAGACACAATAGAATCACAATCTAGTCTCAGGCTAATGAATCAGATGATAAATTACAAGAGTGAGTGGAAACATATTCTATGCAGGCTATTTTGCAGTCACTGAAGTTAAGGACTACATGATATTAACAGAAAATCATTAACACGAAAAATTACAATCAAATCCCTGCAAGAGGCTCATGACAGCAGCAGATATTTCTATTAAGTTAAAATGGATGAATAAACACTACACAAACTGGACAGTGAGATGGCAACCAACACAATGTCATTTTCTAGGAATGGTCTGTAACCACCCATTTGTCTAGAAGACTTTGGACAAATTCCGTGTTTGCGATGCTTTAATTTTCTCTTTTCTATTCTTTCAACAAGTTCTCTTGCCTTACTGATTAGTCCGGGATCTTTAAAGGGAACCTATGAGAAGTAATCAGTCACTGAATTTCAGCTGCACTTGGGTGCTACTACTTGTACGCTCCTTTAAAACTCTACTGTAGTAAGGGACAGAAGACAGTAAATAGTGGGGGGATAGGAACCAGACAGACCCTTTCTGTGGTCACTGAAGGACAGGTAACACAGATTTGTGAATCCCTGAGGAGTAAGCAGCCTGGATAATCTGAGGAGAATGCAGTGTCATGTATGCCCTCCTGTCTTAGAGACCTTGGCTCTACAGGCCTGTAACAGACCGTGCTCTGGGGCTGTGTCACCTGGAAGCACAATTGCATCTATTGCATCATTCATCGTTCACCTGTGCGCTGCTGAACGAATACCTTTCCCTTCAATCTATACATCCTTGCTGGATTCCATGGGTAGGCAGGCACGTAAAAACAAATTACTTAGTTTCCTGATTAAAAATAACACTCCAGAATAGATTTTCAACATATTTAACTGCATCTGTATTTCTATGCTAGAAAGCATTTCTATGCTACTTAGATACCCTAGCCTTGATCCAGCCAAGTACTCAAGCAGGTGTCAGTATTTGTATCAGAGTGGAATGGAATGCTAAAAAAAGAGCCCTTTTCATTCGAAGATTATCAGAGTCTACGTACCTACATACACTATTTTAAACACTCTAACTATTCGTGTTATTGATATTTTTAAAGAAGGCCTTTCATTGGTAATTAAGAATTTCAGAAAGAAAAAATAGTTCTTAGGGAAACCTTAACTTACCAGTACCTAAACCACTGTGCACCTTTTAAATCAGATTTTTTTTTTCCCCACTAGTAACTAGGTATCTCTTTCTCGTAGAAAAATAAAGCCTGATTAGGTGGAAGTTTGAATAAAAATTAATGGGAAATGTTAATAAGATATGATTAAAATCCGTGCCATAAAATAATTGAATATGCCTTTATGTAAATCTGATGGTGATGTACGTGACTGTCATTAATAGCTGGTTTGCTTCTCCTCCCAGCTATTGGTTTGGGTTTTACGTTGAATAAGCCGAAATGGCAAAGGCTTCTCATACGGCTGATCCGAGCATCACGGGCTCGGTGCCTGCTGGTGCCTGGCAGCACCGTGCAGCCATCCTGGAGCACTGGCTCAGGGTTTGCAGACCAAGGCCAGCGATAGCCTGGTCCGGTGAGGACTGCCCCTCCCCAGAGCTGCCTCCCTCCGCAGGGCACCCATCTGCACACACAACCTCAAGGTTTGCTCCAGCCACCCAGGAATATCTCTCGACAGTTCATACTGGCATGTGCAGCTACAAGGTACGTGCACAAGTTCACTGCTTGGAATAATCTGATAAAACCATGCCTGTGCACGTAAGGAAGCCACTCAGAACTCATGGCCCTGGGTGCCCCCTCCGACAGCCCTGCTCAGCCCCTTTAGACAGTCATGTTTGCTGGGACACTGCCTTTCCCCTTGAGTGGCCCTTTCCTCAAGGAGAAAACCTCAGCTGATTTGTGGTCACTTACTGCAAAAATCTAGCTGAACGTGGCTTGAATATAAAAACTGAAAATGCCTTTGGATGCCTGGATGTTTACTGGCCTTGCAAATGAATGTGTTCATCATCTAAGTAATGGAGAGACTGGAGGGGAGGACATGGGTACAGTGAGGTAACATCTTTGGAAGATATTGGAACTTGTTCACTGAGGAATTCCCCCAAAATACATATTTCTCTTATAGCTGCTGCTTGTTGAGCTCCTGTTAAATACTAGGTGTCTGCAGTCAGGGTGAGATTCACACAGAGTATCAGTTTTAAATGGAGTCGGAGTCCACAGCCAGCTGGAAGACTAAGCACTTTGACCATGCTACTGTACTTCTTGTTGAACTAATGAGGTACTTACAAATTAATCCTTATTAGAGCAAGCTTAATGGATCAGGACCCCTGTGGAGACTTAGCAATGGCTCCATGTGAAGTGAAGCTTAGGTGGGAGGCAGGTGCCTTCCCACCAGGCACTTCTGCACATGGACTGCCAGCCTTGGAACACCCTGTGAAGGGAGGGAAAGGCTGCTTCAGCTGTAAAAGCATTTAGTTTCTGGAGCATTTTTGTGGACTTGGAGAATTTTAATTCTCCCAAAGTAATATTTTAATTGCCAAACTAGACGTGGTGGAACTCTTCCTAAGTGCTGATGCAGCATGCAATAAGGTCTGTGTCTCCTTCATGACCAGCTGAGCCCATGCAGGATGTTCCTGTGGGGGGATGAAGCTGATGCCGAAGCACAGACAAATCGCTTGTTAAAGCCCTGATTGTTACCATGTTCATATCATACTGTACAGATTTCTTTGTAAATAATTTCAAACTGAATTTTAACACTAAATGGGGTACAAATACTAATTTTCTGATACATTTCAGTCTGCCTGCTTTCCTACCATCCCTGCCAAGGGCATTCACTGTATCGGAAACACCAAAACCCACCCTCATCCCTCAGTGAACATGGCAGCAAATGATTGCCACAGAGGGCACAAGCATGGGTTCACACACAGGGTCTTGGGAAACCAGGGCACTGAGAGTGGACCAGCTACAATCCATCACCCAAGCCTGTTTGCTCACCACTTCCCTGAATATTAGCTGCACTAGGGAGGTTAAAAAACAGTTCTCTCTTTGCTTATTTATTTAGAGATATAGTATTTGAAATGGAGAGCTTATGGAGAGCTCTAAGCACCCTAAAGGATCATTAGCAACTGCAGCACTGTTGAGAATTCCCCTCCCTGTTATGGCTGCAGATAAGCAGAACCTATACAAATTGAGCTCGATTAAAAAGAACACAACCACAAACATGCCCTTCTTCGTACAGAACTGGAGAGGGGTTTAAGAACCTCAACAACTAAGCTTTGCTAATCACTCATGACTAATGGTGTTTCAAACATCATCTTCACTGCATTTGAGCCAGGCGAGAAATGTCATGGATTCCTCTGAGGCTTGTTCTGTCTTTGCCTACTAGTGTGGGAGGGATGGATTTAGAGAGGACAGGCAGCACAGAGGCGCTGCCCACTCTGCTCAAAGCTGACCCCAGGGAGCTGCAAACCTCCAGACTCTCACGGAGAGGGAGAAAAAAAATAGCAAATGGAAATATCCTTCTACGTGGAGAATGAAAAATGATAAGATGTTCCACCTCTGTAATCCAAAAGGAGGGATGGAATTCTTGTTTTTACAGGCCTACCAATGACTCTCCCAAATTCAAAGCTATGCACTAGAGACAGCGAGAGATCTGGGCTCTGCTCCTGCCTGTACATGCTTTGGGTCGCTTCTGCTTGCAGAACTGAACACCTCCTTTGCTCGAGGGTCACTTTTCAAGAAGTGGGTCTGGACTGCAGTCACTTTGCGTGAGGGGAAGCCAGGCAGCACCCCGACTCTGTGCAGACTGAAGCAGAGGGACACTGCCCAATTTCCATTGGCAGCCAAACCTCTGGGCACCCAAAAGTGCTGAATGCAGGTACACAGGGGCACCACAAGAGACTGCGCTGCAATGGTGACTGTCTCTGAGCATGTTCTAACACTTCTCAGTGCAGTCTGAGGTTTCCAGGTACCAGAAAAGAGCATCAGACAGAGCAACACATCACCTGTGGTATCGGGTTTGTAAAGGCAGTTCAGCATCCCCAAGGATATTCAGGGTGTGTTGAGAGGCCAGGTCACGGGGGCAATGTGGTTTTAACACATTAGCTCACACTTCTTTTAAGCCAACAGGTGATATCTGACTAGCAACATGCTGCATTGAAGTCTTAATGTGCCCTAGCTGAGCAGTGTAAGAAAGTATTAAGGTGTTAAAATGGCAGTTGGCCCTGTCTGCCACAGTTTGTCAATGTTAAGTCCATTTGTGATCTCTGTGGATGCCCACAGCTCATTCTGACACACTCCTGCCATTCACAGATGGAGACATAAAGGGTACATCTGCTTTTGGGGCTGTGGACATATGTGTGCTTCCTCTGCCTGCGCTCGAACCCAGGTCAGCCAAAGCCCAGGACCACGGCAGCATGGCTCTGTGCCAGGGCTGTGATCCTGTCCCCCACCACAGCTCAGCCTGGCCAGGGACCCCACATATGTCCACATGTACAGGACAAGGGTCTGTCTGAGCTGCAGGGCAGCAGCATCACACCAGCTGCCTTTGGGGACCTGTAGCCGGGCTTCCCCCCTGCAGAAACCAGGAGTGAGAAGCAAAGGACAAGCTTCACCCACTCATGGCACAGTCAGGCTCTGCCACAGACTAAGAGCATGTGGGATGTTTTAAGGAAAAGTAGGACTTGAATTAGTCTGCCTCTGCGCTAGGATTCAAAGGCTGTGTGTGCCATCTGTAGTATTTCTACGTGCTGCTGGGAGAGCCAGAGAGGCCAGCACCACACGAGGCTGGTTAGTCTGCTGAAGGCAGGGAGATGTGCCCGTGGTCCCACTCTGACAGACTGCGGAGGCTGCTGCGTTCTGGAGACTGCCTGTCCTTTACATCCCTGCTCCATTCCTTTGTGCTATTTTACATATTGAGAGGTTTTCAGAAAGGCTTGTTTTAACCTGAGCAGAGTTTGAAAGGCTGTAAGGTCTGGCTGCTCTTTTCATTCCCTACACATTTGTAGTTACAATTAAGATCTGTGTTAAAACTACTGTCAATTAGCCTCAGCGCTGTGAAAAGCATCAGGCCCGGGGAGGGATGGCTTCCCCTGGCTGAACAGGGAAGGAAGAACAGCAGCCTGCTTTAAAAGGGGAAGAAGAAATAAAAGCCTACAGAAAGAGGCTGACCCTACAGAAGAGAAAAGACGACTGTCTAGTGCTCAGCAGCTGGTGGGTGCAAAGCCCTGAGCACAGGGGCCGAGGGAGGTGCTGCTGCTCCTCAGCCCCAGCCGAGGGCACGTCCTCAGCCCGTGGGTCACTGCAGGACAGCACTTGCCTTGCTGGATTGCTCTGCTGGTTAGATTTAAATAGTGATTCGGTCTCCTGGACTGAAAATGAATAGCTACTTTCCTCTTCTGAAATGTCCAGGAAAAAAGCTTTACCTATTTTCTATTTTTATTCTGTTGAAAGTTTCCACTATGCTTTTGGAAATTTCTCTTAGTTTAAAAAAATAACAGTGGGTAGTTTTTTTCTGGTAGGATGAAGAGTTTTATTTTGACGCCATCAGAGTGAAAGAGCAAAATTAAGGGGTTTTTTTCAGCCTGAACTGACACTTTTTGATTTATGAAAAACCAAATAAATTTCCTCTTATGCAGAATTTCATTATTATTATTAATTAGTATTAAAATTATCATTACTACTACTGTTACTACTATCACTAACATTTAAAAATTGCTAACAAACCACAAAGCCCTGTTAGTTCCTCTCTAACAAGACTGCTGGGTTCTCCTGCCTGAAGCAAAGGAGTTTATGAGTATCTGCTCAGGCAGAATTCCCTGCCTCCGGGGCTGCCATCCCTCTGCAACCAGGTGCATTGGTACAGCCCCTTGCAAAGCCACAAGGAAAGGCCCAAGAGAGACAGCTGAGACTGTCCTTGACTTCAGGGACCCTACAGTACAGCAGACTTTTATGCCCTCCAACCAGACCTGATGTGGTATGAAACAGGGGAGGGAGAATTTCTAGCGGGAAGTATTTTAGTGTGTAAATGGCAAATGTGTAACTCCTGGGACTGCTCCAGCTGGCCTAGTTAATGCCGACCTCCGGCGAGTCTTACGCTGGAGTCAGGGCTGTGCCACCCCCCAGACCTGCAGCAGGTGACACATCACCCCTGTGGCTTTGGGTACAGCTCTGAGCCCCCTCCCATCCCGCCCATACCTCCCCTCCAATGCAGTGGTCTGGAGGCTCCTTTTCTCCCCTGACTCTGTGTTGCATTCCATAGGAAGTGAGAGCAATAGTAACAATGAACTGGCACAACTCAAACATTAAATACAGTTAATTAGGGTTTGAACATTAAAATGACAAGCCATTCACTTCCTGTGACTGTCCTAAGAGCAATTTTAGACAAGAGCTGCATGCATGGGGCTATGCAAAAAGGGCTCAGTGTTCACAAGGCCGGCTGAGATGCCCCAGCAGTGCCAGGGTGGTGGCAAGGAGGCTGCTGGGTCAGGAATATGCTGTATTTGACAAATGACTGCTCACTGTTTATCACTTGAGACAAATGCAATCTAAAGGATTGTGTTTCTGCCACAGCTCAGCTCAGCTGCTGGATAACTGGTACCAAAACCAATCAGGGCCCTTTTATCCTACCAAGTCTATCTTCCATAGATGCTAACAAAGGTACTTAAAATCTAATCTGCCTCTTGTCTTCCCAAAATGGAATCCAGAGGAGCCAAATTTGACAGTCATTTTGCTGACAAGACTCACAGGGGCATTACAGTAACATACAGTTTTAGTTCCCTAATAGAGTTTTAAGCCCCTGAGAGATAAAGGAAAGTCAGCACGTAAATGAGGCACTTGCTCCAAATAATTAGCACTTCTAGAGTACTTCTCATCTTCAAAGGGCTTAGTGCACATCCTTGTGAGTGTGGTACACAGCCCCCTCTCAACGGATGGAGAAAGAGGCCACGGGTATTTCACAGCGTTTGCAAACAGAGCTGGGAAAAGGTCTGGAGGGCTAGTGAGGTTTGTACTCGGAGTTCAGGGGCTGTTTTCCCTGCTTACAGAAAGCCAGGTGGATTTTCATGCATCTTGCCAGCTCAGTTCAGCTGTGCAGTTTGGGGAGCTGGCTCAGCAGCGCGGGGCTGGAAGCATTAACCTGGGTCTGCACTCAAACCTCACAGGACACATCTGACCTTTGAATAATTGAGCATTGCAGTGGAGAGGCTTCAGTAACAGAGCTCACAGCATGAGCACAGGAACGGTTGGGGGTCAGGGAGGGAAACACTCCTCAATTTTTCATTAACTAGAAAACACAGACGAAAACTGTGCTCAGAATACAAAGGAACTGACCTTTTTGTAGGGGAAAATGAGAATGGTGGGGTGGTGTTGGGGTTGCTTTAAGGAATGGTCTGTGGTGCCTGCGGGGCTGGTTTTGCTGGTGGGGAAAGGTCACAAGTATGGTTAGGGCTAAGTTTGATGCTAAGGAGGCAGAGTTCTCCGAGTTAGGCTGGTCCCAAGAGGCTGTGGAAAAGGCAGCTGCAGCCAACCTGCTTATGACACATCGGTTTGGGTTGGAAAGGACCTTTAAAGATCATCTAGTTCAACTCCCTGCGATAAGCAGGGACATCTTCCACTAGATCAGGGTGCTTAGAGCCCTGTCCAGCCTGACCTTCAATGTTTCCAGGGATGGGGCATCCACTGCCTCTCCGGGCAACCTGGGCCAGGTCCTCAGCACCCTCACAAAGAAGAATTTCTTCCTAATATCTAACCTGAATCTACCTTCTTTCTGTTTAAAGCCATTCCCCCTTGTCTTATCACTACATGACCCTCTAAAACATCCCTCTCCATCTATCTTGTAGCCCCTTTAGGTATCGGAAGGTGCTCTAAGGTCTCTTTGGAGCCTTCACCAGGCTGAAGAGTTTCGACTCTCTCAGCCTTTCCTCATAGGACAGGTGCTCCAGCCCTCAGAGCATTTTTGGGGGCCTTTATCCAGGTGGATCTTGTATGGCACAGCAGCTGCACAGACTAATCTTACTCAGCTCAAGACACAAAAGCCGTAGCCCACATCGCACCTTTCCTCCCCTAGTGCAGACAGTCCCTGTGCTCTGACTGTTACCAGCAATTTCAGGGTCTCTTTTGCCATGCTTTTTCCACCTGGCATGGTGATTTTTTTAAGTGAATGAACAGTTTCATTGCTTGTTACGTGCAAGTACATCAAAAGGACCCAATTACAGCTGATACTCTTGGTGTTTCTTGAACCACGCACAGAGCAACTGAGGGTGTAGGTTTCCAGTGCAATGTAATTTGCTTGGAACTAAACGAAACCTTTGGTTCAGAGGTTCTCAATGGACTTGTGTTCTCTGAGAGAGCGAACATCAGTTTCCCAAATCGCACAACTGAGGCATGGGGAGTTCAGAAGATTTGCATAATGTCAAACCTCAAAGCAACAGGGAAGCAAAGAAGAAACCCAAGGGTCCAGAACCCTGTTTGCTTTCTCTAATCAGTAGATTTCCCTCCTTGCCATAATACAATACAACAAAAACATTGTTATTTCTATAAAACATTTTCAAGTTGAACAGGCTACCAATTACATAATAAGGCATCAGGACGGACTGCTCCAGAGTAAGAAAACTTGTGCAAATCTAGCAATTACTTAAAGAAGACTGATTCATTTGAAAAGAATTATCCCACCAAATATTTTGCAAGAATGATGATGCATTCTCCCAAGGAAATTTTGAGGTGACTTTTAGAAATTACACTCAGCCACAGAACAAAAGGAGGCAATTGAAATATGCGCTTCTGCTCAGATATTTTTAATATAGGAAAGCTTGTTAAAAATAAACTGCAAAAAAGATTTGGGCGGATTCATAAATCATCTCATTAGCATTTGAGGGAAAAAAAGATGAAATATCAGCTTGAGAAGTCTTTTCGGCAAAGCCAATTTTCTCCCCCTTCCATCTGGTTTATCTGTATTCCAAAATTCTCATTTTCAAAGAAGTTTCTAAAATGGCAGTTCCGGCCTGTTTTTGTTCTTACTAAACAAAGTGATGTACACCCAATATAGAAATATAAAGAGGAATGCAGTGAATTAGCCTTTTTTTTTTTTTGTCTGACAGTTGATTTTTGAAGCCAAACCCAGGGTTTAAAGAAAAAAAACCATGTGGGTGATTTCACATCTGTGTTGCTTCTTACCCTGAAAAGCAACCATGGGCTCAACTGGGTCTGGTCAAACACAAACCAAGATCAGTGACCCAGCGAGGGCCAGCATCCCAGATCAGACCTTTAATGAGAAGGACACCCCCCCAGCACTTAAGAGACTGATACAGAAAAAGGAGATCTGGTAAATGAAGAAGAAGCGTATGAAGAGCAAACTGGAAATTCTGCTGTAAACAAGAGTTTGAAATTTGCCCAATGCTACTTCTCAACGTTTTGTGGACTCTGCTTTGGAGAACAGCAGTAAAAAAGGTGACACTTTCCTGCAATGAAATAATTAGAAAAGTAGACTATAAAAATGGCAGTACAAAGAAATATCTAGAATTTTAAAGGTAGTATTCAAACAGATGATCTTTATTTTGCAGTTTATTAACTTTGAGCATAATTTTTTATAAAGAACATTAAAATGAAGGTTAAGAGAAACTTACCCCATAGACCAGTTCACCCACCATGCCATTCCATATCTTAGTCTCAGGGTCCCTAGCTCCATATTTCCCATCTCCAACAATTGACAGTTTGTATTTTATTCCAACATGTTTTGCTATTTCAGAAGCTAAGTCTACACAATATCCTTCATATCTCTCATTCCCTTCTAGTTGTTCATGGTTTTTCTTATACATTACATATGGTGATTCCTTTGAAACAAAAGTAAAGATCAAAAGTCTATGAATGTAAAATACAGCTGTAAACCACACAAAATGAGAGCTGTTATTATCCTTTATATTACTGGCAAGTATTTACAATATTTCCTGCTTTGGTACAGAAATTAGAAAGATAGACTTCTGCAGTATAAAAATCCTTGGCTGATCCTACAGCCACACATACTAATTGATTGTACTCCTAGTAAGGAGCTACTTAAAACAACAGGACTTTTTAACAAAGTTACACTTCTGTTTGCAGAATTAGGCCTGATTAGACAGTCAAGTAGCATCATCGTAGTAATAATTTAAGTTCTAGTGCTTAAAGACTGACATATCCAACACCCGTACCATCAACACAATTTCCTGAGGCCCCAGTGGCCAAGAATGGGGCTCTGATGGAGATATTTTCAAAGTAGCCTAAGGGAAGCTAGGTTAAAATCCTCAACAGCATTTTTCGTCACTGAATTCCCTTAGCCTTCTTGGAAAATTCTAGTTGAAATGCTGATTATATCTCACTAAATCCATAGGCGTATAAAATACAATGCTTCAGGAAACAGCATAAAATTGACTCATGCTTAGTAGAATTGTAAAAAGCACAAAAGTCACAAGGAATGCTGTACAGAGCAGGTCTGTGGAGGCGTTGGGACTGACACAGGTGCTGCTGCTCGTGACACACAGGAAGAGCTTTGCTCCTTTGGAATTGCACAGGTAAAGGCTGCTTTTCACCCAGTGCTAGAGCAGTTCCAGTTCTCTACAGGCTTCATTGTGCCACCCTTACTCAGTCCACAGGGGTTGAGTTTACAGGAGCTGTACCTGAGTGAGGGGTGCAAGATTTGACTCTACAGCAGGAAGGCCAGTCTCTGTGGTCACTTACATGCATGCAAAATAACTTCACTTACATGAGGCACTTAATTGAGTTCAAGTGTCTGGGAAGCAGCAAAGCACAATGGTGAGCTCAGTGAGCTCCTCCTGTGAGCAGACTTACTGACACATACATAAGACAGCAGGGTCAAGCCCTCAGAACATCTCTGGACGATACTGAACTTTCCAGTCACTTGAAGTCACACAGTATTCAACATCTACCTCCTGACAAGGTGTCTAGCACACCTCAGGAGTCATGTGCCTTGTTTCTTAAACACAAACACACTAAGAACATAAAACTTACCAAGATGGTAGTGACTACTATAGTTCTGTTCTCCACAGATGAAGTGTCATTAGAGGGCAGCTGATCTAATGCTGGCACATATCTTTCATATTCATTCCAATAACCAGCCTACAAAAATGGAGATCATTACCTCATTACACACCTTTACAAGGACTCCGGCACCTGACCTTGTAAGAGCAACTGTCAAAACCTATGGCTTTGTAACATTTCTCATTCACTGTTTTTGTCATTAAGGAACTACCTTAGCTTTACGTCCATTTCCTTAAAGAAACAATGTTCTCAAGCCCAAGAGCAAATCAGCACAAGCCAAATCTAAGTGAAAACACATATTAAATTCTCCCTATCTCAACTCACATCATTATGGTGCCTGTGGAATAAATTCCCATGTATCCACAGCGTATGAATATACTACAGACAAGAAAATAAACTGAACAGCATTCTGAGTAAAATGCTCTGATTTTGTAATTTTTATCCAGTACATCCCCTGCAGTCCTGAGCTGGCTTTAGAGCAGATGCACAGACATCGTTAGCAATGCAGGCACAGCCACATTATCTCCAGTGTGGGACACAAAACCCTCTGTGAGCATGAGGTGACTTTATCAGCTGGCTGGTGCTGACCTTTGGCTGCATCACTAGACTATCACAAGAGCTTTTGTATTTCTGCACAACACAGAAGTAAAACTGTTTTCTGCATTGTACACCTCCCTGAGTGGCTGGGCCATGTTTAGAGGCATTTGGTTATCAAACGTGCAGAAATGTTTAAGGAGTCTCAGTGGTGACCAAGCAGGTTAAGTACCTATGTCCAGGTGAAATCAGGGGATTTAAGAGACTCGGGCACACACATTCTTCTCTCAGTGCTTTTGTGAACCTGTCTACCGAATTATTTTTGAAAATCTGCCTTAAACTTCTTTTATAACACTGACCTAGGCAACTATCCCACTTAGGATCTGTACTTTATTTAGGAGACAAGAGAATAAGTATGAAATTCTAACTAAAACCAAACTTATTTTCTGTTAATTTCAGAAGGTTTCACTGGTTCCAGCTTCACTATGGCTCCAAAGCCCAACATGGAGAGGGAGGGAAAGATGGAGAGGAATTTAGAAGACAGGACTAAACACAGGACCATGACAGCAGGTACTATGCTTGGCAGTGAAAAAGCTCCAGAAGAGTTTTAAGGGAAAAAGTTGTGTTTGAAGGTGACATGGAAACCAGTGAAGATGTTAAGCAGGGCGAATGGTTTAGTCCAGGAACTGAATAGAACAAGGTTCTTGGGATAGGGAAGACAGCATGAAGGGGGGCTTCTCAGGACCCTGTTATTACACTGCATCTCTGGTACTTTTGAATTTCATTAGTTTGTTGGAATAAATATTTGTGAAGGTGTGAAATCTGGATCCATGCCATGAAACTCACCTTCCGTGATCCAGCAGCTTTCATTTCATACACATCAATTGTGTAATTTGTTCTCCGCCCATAGGTGTCGAACTGGATGTTCCCCGTCATCCCTTGAACTTGCACCTTGAGGGAATAAACAGAAAAATATTTTAATAAAAGACTCACTTTATTTTTTATCTATGTAAGACATTCGTACTGCTTTTGACACAGCCAATTGCACTGTTCAAAACAACCCCAGTCCCCATTCTCTGCGTTCCAGCTGTACATATTTGGTAGCACTCAGCTGGTGACTCACTGCCAGAGTGAGCTGCATTTAAGTGAAATTAGCCCTGCAGGTATGTTGAATGTAGGAAAGACTGATTCTGCCATGCTTGGTCACACTGGGTTCACTGGTACAGAACGGAGCATCAGAAATGCACATGTAACAATTAAGTTAAACCACTCACAGCATGGCACAGAGTGATCTGCAGTACAGACCAGAATGACATATCATTGCTCATTCTGGGAAGTGCTTTATTTTAAGATCAGTCCCAGTGTAGGAGAAAGGAATGAATGTCTTCTCTGAATGAGCACAGACAATTGTCTCTACTGCTTATGAAGTTTTGGTCTGTCGGGATGGATGGGTGTACAGACTGTAAGTCATTATCATTACCTACTCACATGAATCATCTGAAGGGGAAGTATAAAGTACTTTGTTTCAAAAAAAAAAAAAAGCTTTTCTTATTTCCCTGTATGAAAGGCTGAAGTATTTTTGTTTATCACTTATCAAGACTGACAAGCCATCAGAAAAGGTCATCTCAAGCAGAAAAGGTGACAGTCTCAAACTTCAGTAGGGGTAAATTAGTTTTAATATTTAGCAAAAACTGTAGAAGTTACAGGAAGAGGTGATGCTAGACTAGTCAAAGGCAAACTCTTCAGGGCTGGTGACTGATCTGCTGTCCACTGTTTAGAGAGGATGTACGAGGCTACATAAAACAACCAAAATTCCATGGACCCCAAGTTATCCAGTGAGCCAAATTCACACTTACATATAGGGAGTTTCTTTTTATCAGTAAGTGGATTTGAATCTTTCTTAAAATAGTTTATATCACTACAGGGGGCTGGAAAAAAATCTGAGTTATTCCTGTCTGCAGAAAGCTAGAGAGATGAATTGCACTTTGAAAACCAAATTTGACCCCAAGAGGTCTTATCAACTGTGGACTGAGCAAATGTATTTGTAGGGCAGTTGACACATAAGTTGCATCCAGATGTGAGTTGCTGTGCCTGCCTTTGGCATTTACTGGAAGCTGTCTGGCTACCTTAGCACAGCAGTGACCGGGTGGCTCACAGAGCTTGTTACACTGGCTTCATCCTGACGCCCGTTGAGACATGAGCTTTGTGCACTGGACACCTTTTGGCTTCAAATTTAATTTGTTTCTGTCATTGGTGGGAAAACTCAGCACTTTGCAAAACCTGGCTGCACTGAGGCAGGAAGGCTCGCCAGGACTCAAACGCTTTTGGTGGCAGCAAGTGGAGGCGACCGCAGAGTGACTATTTATAAGTGTCCAGATCTGTTCAGGCAAACTGTCTGCCACTGACCTGATGTATTAGGACCAGCTTCAGAAACAAAGATGTGCACAGTTTTCAAGGCTGTTGGGAAGGAGTTTCAAGTAATGCCTAATCATCTTTTGCCAGCAAGATGACCATAGTGAGGCACTGGACCCTCTGCTGGACCAGGTTAGATATTTCAAGGATATCTTGGAAAAAACATTCTTATCTGAGCTGATGCTACAGAGTGGAGAGGAAAAATTATTAAATCGTTGGGTTTTTTTTTTCCTTAGCAAAGATTCAAGATCATTGTCTGAATAGAAGGAGAGGAGGTGATGGACAGGATGGGTACTGGAAGGCCACGTGTGACGATCTTAGGTAGCTCTCATTGGAGGTGTATGTAAACCTCACTTACATGACTCTGAATAGCTAAAACAATTCAAGGCAACCAGCTAAAAGTCAAACTTTTGCATTTTTTGCCAATCCTGAGTTTGCCTTTTTATATCTTTTTAATTATGTTTTTAAAATAAATTCTCCTAAACAAGGGAGTGTCTTATTGCAGTGCTGGTTTTCTCTATTGACATGAATACCTCGTATATCAGTACAGTACAAATTCTTTATTGTGCAGATTGAATTTAGTTATTTCTCTTCAAAAGTGTGTAGTGCTACATTAATGAAAGTGCAGTTAGGGCATATGTTAGGAGGGGAAAAAATGGCATAGAAAAGAGCTCTGGCTCTTTTCATGTGAGACTAAACCATATCAGTTTTAAGAGTGATATAATCTGATTATAACCATCCACAACTCATTATAATATTCTGATACAATCCTTCCAATTTGGTAGCTGAGAAAAAGCAGTAATTAAGCTAAGTGTATGAAGATTGACCTAGGATTTGTTTACACCTAACACAGGCTCAATTCTGATCTCACTCACTCCAGTTCCATGTCTGCATTAATATAATCAATGCTAACAGGTTTTTTGAGAGTTATTTGAGCCAGATTAAAAGCAGCAGTCTTGTCTTTTGTATCTACAAAAGCATTATCCAATTTTTCCTGATGTCACTTGCTTTAACACTAATAGCAGATTAAAAAGAGTTAAAAATCAAGAAAATTAGAGACATAAGTGAGGTAGGATCCCATGCCATAACTAGTGTTAGGGATTAAAAATTGGCCATGCAGAAGGTAATCTGGCTGAGCCCAAAATTATGCCAGGAATCAGAACTGGTTGGAGACTAAACTGTTCCTAGGTTAAGGGTGGTGCTGAGATCTATCAGTACTGCTATGACCAACAATTTCTCCACTGCTTTAAACCAATCTGAGTTGACTTTTTAACTGGCAAATTATCAAAACTGCTCACGTCTTTAAGTTCATAAACACATCTATCCCTGCAAGAGTTACAATACATGTGCCAAAGACCCAGTCTAGTTCTGTTAGTCAGATCTGCAGGCTCAGCCTGACTTTAGAAACCCCCAATCCATGTTTGATTGCAAAATGGCTCATGCTCAGTCCCCTGGGAAGCTGGGGTGTTACAGGGGATCTGAGCAATTGTAGGTGCTCTGGTGGGGACAATCAGACAGCTGCTGCATCAGTGTCAGAGGGATTTTGACCAAAGTTTTGAGAGCTAGGTATGTTATGCCTTGCCCTCTATTGAACGTATTTTATCCATCCTTTGAAGTTCATCATTAACTTTGGTTTTACTTTTTTGTCCCCTGAGGAGCTGCGAGCTGTTGGTGCGAGTACAGAGGCTCTGTGTACATGGAGCAGGACACAAGCACTACGGAGTTACTGCTGTCGTTCTTCAGCTGTTATCTCTGCCCTTACCATTTTCAGTGCTCTTTCTATATCAATCCCTTGGCTCCATGGCACTGCAGGGTTAGCCAGGCAGTCTCCAGCACTGCCTCTCCTGGAGACATCCACTCGCTGCCTTCGGAGGTACCGGAAAGCCTCTGCTATGACCAGGACTGCGTCGTGGGTCAGTGCAGACGTGTACTGCAATCGATACAAAGAAAACAAGGTGACAAACTGCAATTTTAGAATTGTCCCAGGTGTATCGGGTCAAGTCCTCCTCTTTGTTAGAACAGAAGAATCATGCTTGCAGACCCCTTTGCTTGCTCTCTGTCTTTCAGCTGGTGCTTTATAACAATTTCACCCAAATTAACAAATTAAAATTAAATTAACAATTAACAAATTAAAAATATTTTCATTCTGTGTAGCATATAGCAGCAAAATAACAATACCAGTTCATAGTTTGTAGCATAAAATTTCAATTTAATTGGAAACTTGCTCATCTAGATGAGCTTACTACAAAAGTCTGCAATTCCATGCTGGACCATCCTGATACCAAAGAAAAGCTCATATTTGAGTTTTTTCTTTAGGTATTTTTTTTTGTTTTTAACAAGATTGCCAAGAGAGCTTTGAACTGAAGTTAACATAAATCATTTCTGTTTGGATCACAATCCTGATTAGGTAGCATCTGTGGCAAGGAATAGATAAGATTACTTTTCTTAGAAAACAGCTATACAAGCAAGTAATCACAAAATACACTTTAGGCATTACATCTCCTTGGTAATTCCCCATCTGCCTTCCCTTACTCCATGATAAATCTGCAGAGGGTGGTAAGCTCTGTGTAGCAGCAGCTCTTGAACAAAACCCCCAGACAACTTAACTTACATGTTCCTGTTGCTGTCAACTTCATTCACTGCTCGTTGCATGTTATCTGGTGACACCCCCCCCAATGCTATAAATTTAGTATCACCTAGGAAATGTAATCGAAGAGGTTTTTTTTCATATTTTTTCCGCATTTATCTGTTTGACTGAAAGTTCTTCCCTCCTAGAGTGGCCTGGGCTTTGTATATGACATCCCTGGGTTCCACTGGCATTACAGCACACCTGTAATTTCAGGGTCTGTGTAGAGCAGACCCTCTCAGCATGGACCTGCTGGGAGCGACTGAATGGGCTCCGTGTGTAAGAGCAGATTTCAAACCCCTTGTAAGTGATCCTCAAAATCTCCCCATCATTTGTAAGAGAACGAAGGAAGAAATGAAGAATGGAAGGTGCACCTGCTCTTCTCTTGGCTGTCTGTGGTACCACAGAGATTCTGCCTCCTGAGGAACCTCATGCCGGAGTTCAGGCCACAAGACCTGCTGCCCATGTGTGAGTTAGAAAGGCAGAAATCCAAGTTTCAACTGCTTGTTCGGCTACTCTCTTTGTGGAGAAGATTTATTATATTCAGAAATTAATTTTATCCTGTAGGGCAGGATAGGACAATTGGAGAGTCTGCATTTCTTAAAACTGAGTATTATCTTACTGCAAGTTCTTCAGTTTGATATCAAGCCATAGGAACTCTGCACAGAACAAGGTGTGTCTGCACGTGCAGATCAAGAGAATTGTGTCTGATAAAAAAGAGTGCAAAGGTAGGGCTGTGAAGAAGGTTATGGAGCAGACATTTCACTGAGCTTTAAATGACAGCAGCTTATAAACTTACTCGGAGTGGGTGGTGGTTCCTGCTCTGACTGTACAGCACAGACACTCTTCTGATCCTGCCCACCCCTACCTCTCTCTCCCTGTGATGCTTTGCAATAATCACTCTCTCCTCTTTTAGAAAGTTAACAAAGGTTACACATCACAATCCACTCGACAATACAGAACTAGACAGTAGTTTTAAGGTATTTGTTCCCGTATTAAAAAAAGTCTTGTAATAGCTGTCCAATCTAGCACTACATAAAACTTACACATTGATAATTTTTTCAGCAGACTGCGTCAATTGTCAGTAACCTTAATGCAGTCCCTTCCAAGTCATGCCAAGAGAGCTATCTAATTTTCTACTTTATTTGAATTCTACTTATAAATGCATGAGCATGCAAAGAGAAAAAAGAGAGAAAGAAGGGAAAGGCTGATAAAATACAGAATAAATTAAACATCAGGGCTTTAATCTCTAGGCAATTTTATTTCCTAATCAAAAATATTGTACATCAATTTTTAAGTATGCTTTTTGTCTGATTGACAAATACTGTGCACATTTCTATAATGAGCCGTACATTTGTGGAAAGGTAATCTTTGTGTTTCTACCATATACTTAAGATTCTTTTTTAAGGACGGAGAATAATTTTTTCCTCAAGGTAATTGCTTTCAAGTGAAATAAAATCATCTCAGGTTAACTTCATATATTTCAGAGCTTTTAAGATTAGTATGATACTTATCCTCACTTCTGCATCACTGCTAGGAAGCTTTAGAAAGCAGGACTAAGTCCTAATCCACAGGCAACAATACACTAATCCCGTTTTTGTGGGCCTCCGTTTGCCTTTCTCTGCTTCCTTTGAAATGCCAGCAAGGCTGTGGGATGGTGTGGGATTAAGATAATTTTCCTCCCTCCCAGAAATGACATGATCCCAGGGATGGAAAAGTATCCCTCCAAATGGCACCAGTCGTTCATGAATGGCACTGCCAGAAGGAGCAGAGCCTCGTAAGCGGTTCCTACTCCGTCTGTAGCCCAACCCAGTGCTACTGCCGACCCTGGTGCCCCCCATGCATGGAACTGGACTAGATTTTTCCTTCCTATCTAGTATTTTAATTCTTTCCTGAATTTTGTCTTACTCATACCGAGACATTTCTCCAGTTTACCAAAGTAATTCTGAATTCCAAATCTGTTCCATCAATTTGCATGGGTCCTTCCCAAATCAAACAGGAAAGGCATGAACTGTTTCACCAGGGCAGTGGTTCTTAGGTTTGGTTTCCCTGAGACAGTCTGTATACTACCAGACCCAGGTTTCATTCACCTATGGACAGTGGTGAAAAAGAACAGATCTCACCAAAAGAAGAAGAGAAAGAAGGAACATAATAGGAATATTACTAATATGCAGTGGTGCTAGAAGAATTTATGACTTCTGTGCCTGGACAGAGTTTCCCTGATGCACTCCTTGACTGGACAGTGAATAGCATCCCCCTCTATGACAGAGATGCTGAGGCAGAAAAAAATGTGGGTGAGATAGTAACAGCTTGCAAGTCTCCTAATAACAGCTGCATTTACTTCATCTAATCTGTGACAGTTTTGGTGAACCTGGGACTTCCATTCAAAAACAATTTTGAAAAATTTTATTGGTTGCAGTTATAATAGTCAGACTATTTAAGTAAAGGACAGCAGTGCAAAACAGAGGGTTAGATTATGAGGGCAACTGCCAGCAGTAACTAGGAGGCGGCAGTGGCTCCTTAGTGAATCCAGAGCTACTTAATTTTGCATGCGAAATTCTCTATTACCATTAAAATGGACTAGTAATCCACATTTTGCATCTAAAACCTAACCTAACTAGCCCCCATATCCAGCCCAAGACTAACTCAAGAAGTTCAAGTTTTTATATCCACTGCACGGTGACAGGATTTGCAAGACCGAGCCTTTGCTTCTGAGCAACTCCCACCACAGTGGGCACTTGTGTCTGACAGCCTCTGCCTCTTTCTTCTGGAAGGGCAGTGAATGTTGCGACATATTCTCATCGGGGATCTGTTTCATACTCATGCACATATCTGAGGTTCAAAACTCCCAAAGAATTGTTAAAAGCATAACCTGCCCATCACTGACAGGTTAAAATGAATACCTTTAATGGTGAGTTTTTGGCTTCAGGGAATTCCCTTTCATCAAGCCTCATCCAGCGCTGCAGAAATTGTTGAACCATTGGGTTTTCATTATTAACAATCTGGAATCCAGTAATGTTGGCACCTCCATGCATTACTCTCTCCAGAACAATGTCTGTGAAACCCTGCGAGGACACACGTAGAGAAAAAGAATTATTGTCATCCAAAGCCCCCTTCCTCTGGCTCAGTTTTACCTGCTACAAGTGCAAAAGACACTGATTGATGTCCCTCTTGTTAGCTGAAAATGTTCTACCAAGGAGACAACTACTATCATAATTAGGATTTTGATAGTGGTATAGAATAGAATTTAAAACACCTTCCTGTTCTTTTCAATAGGAAACTTCTCTTTTGGGTTGTGGCAATGTGGTAGGTAATATTTGCTGGTCAGAAAGAAAACAGCAGGGAAACTTGAAGTACCATTTCCTCTTTTGTCCTGATCATGGTGAAAACTGGCCGAGGACCTCAAATTCCATTTGTACAATAAAATGAACACAAAGGTTCAGCACTGGGAAAGAAAACCACTCAATCTCTTGCCAGGCAGGTCTCCATCACAGCATCACTCAGCATGTCACGTGCAAGCAGAACGGGATGATTCTGTCCCACTCTGTTGTTATTTATACCTGAGGCAGTAAATTGGAGTCTTTTTGATTAGTATGACTTGATTGCAGTCATGTTTATCTGAATGTCAATGGTTACACATACTAAAAGGCAACCCAGAATAAGAACCTCTGTATTTCTATGCACGAGCTAATCAGTGAGATCATGACTGCTTCTTATAATGCAAAATGACGCATCTTAAAGTCATACAGTACTTATACTAAATAAAGATATTTTAAAATTTGTCTTTTCTGCTTTAATCACACCAAAACGTGGATACAGAGAATCTTTGAGTAATTAGGATTGCTAACTAGAAAGTGAGAGTTTTGGAAAAACTCACATTTTTCCACTCGCAGTAGACACAGAACCTAAAAATGAGTCTTCCTGCAGGATTAATTACAATACAAGACTTTTTATAAGGAGCTTAAGTAGATGGTGTTTCAAAAGCATCACGAACATCCCTGAAAGTCACTCCTACTCTCCAGAAGAAGCTCTGACACAGATAGAAATGCACTGCCTCTTCCTGGTAGGTCAGCACACACACAGGCACAACCCTACACTCTGAAATACAAAAGAAAAACTAAACATCCTTGGTGGTTTACTTGACGGAATTGTTCTAATTTGAAGCTTTTTACCACTTATACACAAATATGCTACAATTATTTTTCCTGGACTGCTTAAATTCAAAATACGTCATAGAAAATTACAGTCGCAAGTATCTAATTTATGAGTATAGAAATTAGTGGGAAACATATAATTAAATTATTACTTTAAAATTAGTAGAGGACATGACATTTTCTGACAAAAGACCATAACTGAGTAGAGATGACATACCAGTTCTAGTACTTACTGAAGTAATTTCTCAAAATCCAAGAACTCATCCATGCATTTCCACTTCCTGATTAAAGTTTCCACAACCTGAACAGAATGTCTTACCCTTAAAATGTAGCTATACTTTCCATGAAGAAAAGTTCTTACCAGGTTAGCTAACATGTAGTGATAGCCTCTAGAATGTTTGCCGAGGACTACAACCTGTGTGGAGAAAAACACGACATATTATTCAGCTGTAAGAAGATGACGCTTAACTAGTGGAGAAGAGACAGAGAATGAACATTTTGGTAATCTTCCATGTTCAGTCCATGGGCAGCACGAGTATTCCAGACCTGTGGCATTCCAGACAAGATGTAGTCATTTGTGTTTTTCAAACACCTGGGCAGAGTACAACAGAGAGTAACTCACAAGGCTGAGAAGACTCCACTTGCAGAGATGACCTTACCCGGCAAATTCACTCTTGTGGTCACAGTGTCCGCCCTGCTGACCAGGTTCATTTTAGTTATCAGTTCAAGTATCTCTGCTCTGAAATGAGGTAATAGTGTATCTACCCAAAGTAAACTCCTGTTTACTTTGTTCCTTGTTTGTGGAGTGTAGGAGAGGTGCAGGACACAGCCCAGCCACTCACTGTGTTTATTAACCTGTACCGGCACAGCAGGGCTGGGTAGGCCCCAAGTTGTACAGGGATTTTCCTAGAAGAACCCTGGTCAAGCCTTGTCATACATGAATGTCTAAAGTTAAATTCCCAAAGTTATAAGCAGTGACCTTCATTGCCTTTTGACAGCTTTCAAAAGGCCTGAAAACTTGTCATTTCCAGTGCATCTAAATGGACACATCTGACCTTCCATGTTTTGTCAAAATTGCTACTAAATGTTATGTTGCACATTCCACTAAGCAACATCTCCTGCCCTCGCTGACCTCACTTGGGCATCTCTCTGTACAAACAGTCATTAAATGGAATCGCTAAGAGACGAAAGGGCAGCAGGATGAACTCAGCAGCTGGATTCGCTGAGGGTAACGGGCAACAGTGGAGGCAGCACTGTCTGGCAAGCCTGAACTCTGCCATCCTGTGTGCTCACCCCCGCCCCAGGAACGCTGTGCTTTTGCATAAGGAAGGAAAACACACACTTCCCAGGTCTACACAGCTGGCTGCTGGCTCACCGGCAATGCCCCCTGTGCAAGACTGTGCCCTTGCCTTCAGATTATAATCTCAGAAACATCCATCCAGTCCCACAGCCATCAAGTGGAACAACATCCAGCAGTAAGAATTTAATTTGTAATTGTGGTGATTGCATGTGTGTCAGGACATAATCCATTTTACCCAGGCTTGCTGAGTTAAAAATAGCAAACGTGATGCTGGCAATACACACAAGTATTATCACAGTATATATCCTACAAGCAGCTCAAGCGAGCAGATGATGCTTTTTGATGGAGAATCATCTGAAAATCTATACATAACCATACAAACGTACTCCATGGTCACAGAAAAACACTCCAAATGCCACACTTTAAAACACAACACAACCACTTACGTCTTCGCTAAAAACAGATGACACTTGAGTCACTGACTTTAGATATACTGCTGAGCCTGCTCAAGTTCTTGATTAAATTATTAAGTTCCCAATTGCCTCTTTGGCTAGTATTGTCCTTAATAGAAGCCATTTCTTTTAAATTCACATTTAATTCTGTAGGAATTTGCATACTTCCAGCAGCCCGAAAATAAATTGCTGTTCGGGTCCTCTTGAGAACTGTATGTACACTCTGTTGGTAGAAAGCATCTGCTTTCCTACACTCACATTTGTTTTCTGTGGAAATGTGCAGGCTTCCTTCAGATCATCTGGTGTGCATGCTATTTGCATACTGAATTCTCTGTATGTTTTAATTTCACCCTAAAGGCAGGTTAGAGACAAAAAGCTTATTTAAGAACAACAGTGCTCTTTGTGGTTTTAACCTTAACAACAAATAAGAAAGCTTTTACATTTCTGTTCAGAAATGCGTTTATTTAAGAGAAAAGTATCACCACAGATGAAGTCAGAGGCTGTAAGAAAAACATACATGGAGCTGCTACAGACATCAGGGGCAATACTGCAAACAGGAAATGTAGGACTCATTAGCATAGATCAGACTCAACTTTCGTCTCATCTGTTGTCATGTCTTCAAAATGACTCTGTTTATTAGACCTTTGAGAGGTCCAACGTACTACAGTCAAGCTTTAATTCATAAAGCATCTTGCAGAAGTGACCTGCCAGCATTTCTATTCATACAATCAAGGATGTTGGCTCATAACTATTGAACTGGATCTTAACAATGTGTTTAAAATTCACTACACACTACACAGCTGTCCTAAATCTTAACAAGTACAACTCTCCTCCTTCCTCATTTTCCACCCTGCACCAACTGTCCAGCATGTTGAAGGGAGCTGCTGGATTAGCAAGCCCAGCAGAAACAATCACAGACATGTGTTACTCCCAGGGGAGCAAAGTGATGGATAAAGCTTTTTTATGAAGAAGGAAAACAGAAGCATAACAGTATAACAGGAGTGTAACAAATAAATCTCATCAACTGCTGATATATTGTGAAGCTTATACAGAAAGTGGGATATTGAATACTGGTGGTGAATAGAAAGCCAGGATTACAGGGCAAGGATTTCAGAGAGCTACATGTCTTTCGTAAGTTTGACTTCCGAGACTTAATATTGCTTTCACCTTGACTGAAAGAAAAGCTTATAAGATTTTACACTGAACAAAGGAGAAGAGAAAAAAATGGCTGGAAACCATCATGAATAATTCAGATTTCAGATCCCACATAATTCTTGCTTTGTAGATAAAAAGATCATAACGTCAGGTTTGATATAGAATCAAATAAAGTTTGTGTTTTTAATTAACTCTTTGGATATTTCCAATTAATTAAGAGAACATCTAGAGGGAACATAACTAAAATGGATCTGTTTCGAAAATAAAAAGTAAAATCTGCTGGTCAGCACCAGGCTTACTTGAAGTACAGACCTACATGCCAGACTGAGAAATTAAGTCAGCATTGGCAATTTTACTTTTCCTTTTGCCTAGGGGAGTTATTTTTTGAATGCAAGCATAAAGACAATTTGGTTTTCACTGCATCAGTCATCATCATAATAAATAGGCAACTACAAATTTTTGCCTTAGCTTTTAGATTTTTTTAACAGTTTTGGAAGACAGCACTAAAGATATTAACTGGCTAATATTAAGTTAGTATGAACCACTGTGGTATTTCTAGAGCAATAATGACAATTCTCTCGTGAGTACACCCATGTCCTTCCTACACTGGTGAGCTCAGAACTGTACACGGCACTTCAGATGCAGCCTCACCACTGCAGAGCGAAAAGGAAGGGTCACCTCTAGTGACCTGCTGACCGTGCTAATCCAGGATGCTGTTGGCCTTCTTTGCTGTGTCAGCACAGCGCTGGCTTGTGGTCAGCTTGACTGCCAGGACCCTAAGATCCTTCTCTGCAGAGCTGCTTCCCGGCCAGGAAGCCTCTACCCAGTCTGTACTGGTGCATGGGGTTACTCTTCTTCAGGTGCAGGGCTTTGCATTTCCCTTTGTTGAACTTCATGAGGCTCCACTCTGCTCACTTCATCAGCCTGTCAAAGTATTGTAGCACAACTACTTGGTGTATCAAACGCCTCTTAATTTGGTATCATCTGCAAACTTGCTGAGACTTCACTCCATCCCACAACCTTCAGATCACTCAGAGAGAGGTTAAACAGGATTAGCCCCAGTACCCTCAGGGTACCCCAAATAGTAACTAACCTCCAGTTGGCCTCTGTGTTGCTGATCACAACCCTCTAAGCCCAGCAGTTCAGTCATTTTTAAATCCACCTTCCTGTCTCTGTGGGCTTTAATTTTAAAAAGTCATTGAAAAATACAAGCTAAGAGGATGTGCTTGCACTTTCACTGAGAGAAGGAGCTATCATGACTTTGGCAGCAGTGAAAGGAAAACTACCATGTCCAATTAATACCTGTTAGGAGCATATCTTCCCTACACTTGAATCCACTGCCATCTGGTCAGTTTAGTCTGTTCAATCAAAGCTATTTATCATCCTTTATTTACAAATGAGAAAAGAAAGAAAAAAATTAGATCACAGAAGTAGAGACTACCTCATCTACAGCTCAAAACCACAATATTTTATGAGTCTATTAGATCTTTCCGTAACATAAAATACTGATGCTGACAGGCAGTATTGCCACAAAGAAGGTCGGAAAATTTTTGCTGTGCTTTTCATACCTGACAAGTGGCAGAAATATGCCACTTTAATAGAATGACAGGCAGAGATCTGACCTGCTGTAATGTGTCTTTCCATTTTGACTGTATCTGGGAACAATGAGGCAGTGTCAACTCTAGAGGTCTTCTTTCCTAGGCTTTAGTAAGACAGTAGTAAGAAAAATGAGATTTCCCATAAGATCAGAGTTAAAAAGCATTTTGTTGTCATTGTTGAGGTTATTTGTACCTTAATTTGGGTTTCATTGCTGCAGAAAGCCCACACTTAAAAAAGAACCTACTGTTTTTCAGGTATACATGCACATCTCTGAGGCCAGGAGAACTTAGCTACCTCCAGTTAGGCAGTAATGTGCCTTTGCACCTTGCTGTAGAAATACAATTATGACACCTTTGCCTTCAAAGCAGTAAGCAAATGTCAGAAGCGATCGCACAATTCTTTCTTTGCCACAGCAAACAAGCAAAACTGATAAATGGACTCAAGGCTAAAAAAATTTTAACAGCATCGTCAGGATGAGCTATCAGTGTTGATTACACTTCATGGGAATAGAGGGATATCGAGCACAGCAACAACTGTCTGGCAAGCCTAAATTATTGTGGAGCACACTGTCTTCTCACCTGGGTAGCAGGCCAGGTGTTTTCTAGCTCCTATCCCTATTGAAAACATTTCTGTTCTGAGGATGGAGTTACTTGAAGCTTGTCTCAGATCCGAGCAGCTCCTACCTGTATTGGATTGAATGACTGAACAGTTGTGCCCAGTGATGCAGCACCCTACTGAACCAGTGGTACTGGCTAATT
The DNA here is from genome assembly GCA_013398855.1 of Mohoua ochrocephala. Lineage (NCBI taxonomy): Eukaryota > Metazoa > Chordata > Aves > Passeriformes > Acanthizidae > Mohoua > Mohoua ochrocephala. Next base: position 164,959 of record VZTA01008010.1, read on the forward strand.
TGTCTTCAGGACAAAACGAAGAAAGGAGAGGAACAGAATATCAGGGTGACCATCCAATTAGGTTAACAGAAACTGAAGGCAAGGCCCAAAAAGTTGTCAGTACGTTAGCAAGGTGTTTAACCTCTCCTGAGCGCCATCTGCAAGTACTGCATCTCAGCTCTGTTTCTACCCCTCGGGAAAAGGAGGAACTTATGAAGCACTTCAGAGTCCTCTCCCTGGCCTCCCACCCACTCCTGCAGACCCTTCCTGCAGTGGGGGAGCTGCCTACGTGGTCTGCAGCCACGGCACTGCAGTTCTCTGCTTCAGTGCACTGTAAACAGCAATGCAGTCACCTCCTAGAGTGTTACCATGTGAGCAAAGGACAGCAGCACACAATCATTCCTCTCTATGTTTGCTCTGCACAGGTCATGCCTTGTCACGTAAATTTTCCAGATAGGAGTAGGAAAAACCGGAGGAGAACAGAAAACAAAACTTCTTCTGCGGGAACAAGACTTTCCTCATCTAACCAGATATCACAGTAAAAATAAGATCCCTTGTAACCTCAGTAGCTCAATTTTACTGTAAGCTTGCAGAGCCCACTCGTCTGTTTTCCAATTTACGCACAAGCCTCTGAAGGAAGACCAAATTCCCTTTGAGGATTATAAACACTAGACAAAGTTCAATCTTCCCTCAGTAAATTTATAAAAAAGGGCTTTTTTGGTGTCACAATTTTGTCTCTTTCTATCACACCAACACCATCAGTGCCAACATATGAGGTTCCGCAGGAACCACAATCTTGTGGTGACAAAAGACACATCCCAGCTACTGGTGGTCTGTCACTGCCAAACAAGTGATGCCTGTCCTGCCTTTAATTCTGCAGAGACAAAACCATTTCCACATTCTGCAGGAGCTGCTTCCCTCACACAAAGGGTCAAACCCTCGTGACTGTAACTGTGATGCAAACCCAGGGAAGGCGATTTATCTCTTCACTTGGTATTAACGGGACAGGAATCTGGCCACCAGGGATAGTGATGCTGTAAAATATGCAGTAAACAACAATTTCATTTATATGAAGAATGAGTACTATATTAAATTTGAGTTAAATATTAAATGAAGAATGTATTAAATATTAAGATGAAGATTCCACACACATATCATTTGCTGCAGATAAAAATAACTGAATATATATTTGAGATTAATTCACCCACCATCATCATGACCTTTATAGAATGTAACAAATCCACACACAGTCCCAACTGACGTATTTTGCATTTTTGTGCAGTATGTGGACCTAAGAATTTTACTTCCATGTTGCTGCCACCTTCTACATTTGTGACTACACTTTATAACCAAATTCTCACTTTTCTCTACAGCACGATATCAAGATCATTTGTTTGGGCATATAAAACATTCTTCAAACAGCTTTTGGCTGTTCCGCAATGTATCTCTCACGGGAGATTCTCTCCTAGAGAATCGGAATCTCCTAGAAGAAGAGGACCAAAATGTGCTTGGCAGAAGCAGGGAATTGATGCCTCTGAAGCACTTCATTAGTTTTTCCCCCTCTGGCCCCCTTCTCGTGTCCTGCTGTCCCCTGCCTCTCTCCTTCATGACAGACACATCAAGAGTGAAATTCTGCTTTTAGGCCATCTTCAGATAGATGATGGTTGTACATGTTAGTCCATGGAGGGTAATTAAATGCAACATCTGAAAGCTGTGTTGTGCTTCATTCTCCCTCCATATGGCTAAACCTTCTTTCCCCATAACTAATCTGACATTTGCTGATTGAACATTGTGTAGTGGAATACACATTTAATTTGTGCATAAAAGGTTACATTAGAAATTATTTCAGGAAAAAAAGCACAAACTGCAACATCGGTTCTGAGGGCGTGATACTTTCTCCTTATTTCTTCCACTGTGCTGACAAAATTTTCTGTGCCCTGAAAAAATTTTCTTAAACCCGTTTTCCTTGATATGACTTAGCAATATTGTCAGATTAACTAATCTCTTGGCACAATTATTGTTAAAGGACATATTCGACTGCAGAACATCAGATCCCAGAGCACATGGAGAAGAAGAGTTTTATGATTCCTGGTAACTGCCATTCATAATCACAATTATTTACTCTTGAAGTGGAATAAAATTCATTAAATAAATTTTCCATCAAAATTTCTTTTTTGTTCAGACAGACAAAACCAGTGTTATATCTCTCAGGACTGCATCTCTCTTCACAACTCATATCTTTCAACACAAAGACCTTCATGTCAAAAATAATCAAAACTTAAACTACCTTTCATCACTTGAAGCTAGTTCACTAAAAACAAGATCAGATACAAGGGGCTGTTACAATCACAACAAAAATCCTTTGTACCATGTGAAAAGGATACTCAAAATTGCTGAGACCTTTCCCCCTTATTTTGCCAAGATATCCTCAAGAAAATATACTTGTTCCCAGACAGCTTCCTTGAGGAGATGCGTCATAGAAATTTTTAATTAGTGAATTCTTTAGATTCTTAAGTAAGGGTAAGAAACTAAAAATCCAGTTGTGTTCTGGAGGAGTTTTTGCAGCTATATTTATGGGAAGCAAATGACTTATTACATATGTTCCTCTGCAGCAGTGGTTTCCACACATAAGTAATTTTAAGGAGATAATATTTAAATTGTCTACGCAGTTCTAGTACATTCTTTGAGAAATATCCTGCCTTGAGAAATGATCACGAAAGATGATTTAACATCTAAGGAAGTTTCAGTACTTTTTCAAACCTCCATAAAATCCTAAGTTCTCCTGAAATTTAAATTTCACCTAAAATTTCCCACAGATCTCACAGAAACCACAGAAAAGTTGCTTTCCCTAGCAACACTCATGGTTCTATTTCCTTCAATCTACAGTGCCACCAGCTCCAGTCCTGTGTAACATGGTCCCACCACAATAACACCCTCATTTCCAGCTTCCCATACCCTCTCTTTCCTTGTGCTGCCTCCATATCTGCCTTACGAGTCCATATCAGGTAGACCAAAACCACCGCTATCAAAGCTGACTTCCAGCTTAGCATGCTTCCCTAAATTTCACAACACCTGAAGGCACTTTCACAAAGATTGCTAATAATAGTAATATTACGTTTATTCTTAGTTGTCCCAACCTTCTGCAGAAACCAGAAATGCTTCAGCACTGTCACACAGCGGGATGGTGTATTCACATCAGTAACAGGCAACTCTTTAGTGCCCTTTGGATCATGTCCCCAAGCCCTGTGACACAGGAGATATCCAGCTGTCCCTTTAGGCTTTCAATACCATGAAACTGTACATCCAGCACCCTTCAGAGCACACCTTTCAATCACAGACACACATAAACAATGCTCATTTCTTCTTTTCATATCCCACAGCGTAAACGATGCTCAAAATATGAAAGGATCTATATCCACTGGGGGAAGAAAAGAAGAAATTAGGTAAACTGAGTCACACAGTTTTCATTTGAAAAACACACAAATTTCCCATTTTCTCCATACTTCCCATCAGCATGTCAGAGTAAAATCCCAGTGTTATTCCCTGGAATTGGACAAAGTCCAACGGAAAAAGAATTCTGCTTATATAAACTATTACTGCATGTCAGGATCACTTCAAACTATTATTTGGATATAACCCAGAAGTGTCGCAGTAATTCAGTCCCAAGGCTCACACAAGAATTTTTTGGAAGGGGTTTTGTACTGCAGAGCACTGCCTTCAAGCAGACCCAAAATACTGAATAGTAGCCATTCTTTTTTTTTTTTTTTTTCTTTTTAAGCATTTCCTTTGCTTTTCAAATGCCCTACAAAATTAAGAAAAAATAGTCAGTGCAATCTCCTCTAGGAAAGACAAGGTTACTATTTCTTATATTTTTTATTATAAATAGCATTTTACTGTGACTGGAATTGCACTCAATTTGCTTTTTTCAATGCTTTCAAAGAGTCTGAAAGGTTTATTCTGCTTCACTATAAGCAGCACTCTGCAATATTCCCCATATAACTTGGTGCATAAACCATGAACTGAAAAAGATTATGAAGAGTAAATTTATTTTCACTAGATTTAGTTTATGCAGCAGGGGTGGCTGTTTTACTCATATGAGATAATAAAGATACAGCAATATTTTTCCTTTCTGATTCTTTACATGCATTTTCCCAGGACAGAAGACACTTGGGGTATTTTTAAGGGTCTATGTATATTGTTGATAATTTTATTTATTACACATTTTGGAAGAAAGAGTTTCCAGTAATACGTGCACCATTTATACCTCCACATGCATGCCCATGGTGTGACACGAACAAATTTAATTTAGTAACGTGGGCTTTTTTTAAGCCTGGGAACATTCGTTTTCTCTAAAATTATTATGCTGCTTTCCAGCTTACTGGTTGGATATTGTGGGGTAAGTTTGTATTTGAGTTGAGTTGATGACTTACAGGGCCTGACTCTCTATAAATTTAGTCCAGGCTGCCCCCGACGTCTTTAATCTGCTCCCCAGAGGCAGGTGGAATTGCACAGGTGAGGGGGTGGGATAAGAGACAGGAATCCCACATGAATGTATAATTACAAGCAGTGAGAGACTTGACTGGGATGGTACTTTGCCATGGTATGGCCTGATCCAAACCCATCTGGAGCCTGGAGCAAACGCACCACAGCTCTGGATCACACCTCTGGACCTCATGTTTGGGGATGTCTCCCCACAAGACCGTAGGTATGAACTGTCAGGGTGTTCTGGAGTGCACCACCAGCAGCTGGGCTCAAAAAGTCCAGGGGGGTGGCCCCCGTTCTGAAAATCTTGCTCTCTGAACTGCAGTGTAACTGTGCTCTGTGAAATGCACTTGGGAACACCTGGGTCCATGAGGGGCCCTGAAAAGCCCCAGTGGTTCTCCTCCTCCCCCAGATACGTGATTCATACCACACTGAAGCCATTAATCCCAGCTTAGTGAGCTGTGAAAAAAAGACACGCACTCTTGTGCAGCTTTTCTTTTACTGAGTTGGGTCTTCTTCCCTTGTAAATGAACTGATGAGACACCAGAACTATCGCGCTGTCTCTGCTGATGCACAACGCCTTTTGCACAGTGGTACTGTGCTATTACTATTCATTTTGGTAGTGTGTTTCCTTCCTCTCCCTGCAGTTAGTTCATCTGAATTGTCGCCAAGATGGTTGGTTGCCTTGGAAACTAATTAAGGAAAGCCTTTGGTTAGAAGCAGCGTTTCAAGCATTAAACTATTTGAAAGACAGATGCAGAAATTAAGGTAATGTCTGCAAAGATGAAAAGGCTTATCCTTTATGTATAAGAAGAAAGAACCACATTTAAATGCCAGGACTGAAACAAAGCAACTTATATACAAACTGATTTTTAAAACCTGGAAGAGGTGAGTGAGCGAGGGGTTTCAAAATCAGTCAGGAGCTTAGAAGAGATGACCAAGATTCCCAAAGCTATCCGAGATGGTGAGACAGACAAACAGAGAAGGACAAAAAACTTAGGGGATCACATGATGAACAAATTCCAGCCAGCTCTCCCTGTCCTTTGAATACCCTGTGCCTTTAAAACACTTCTTGTGAACGTTGTTTTTGAAAAATACCTGTAGAACTAACGAAAGACCAAATCCTCTCCTCCAGTCCAGGTATGGCATGAGAAGCATCCATGAGCACATCTGCTCCCAAAGCACACCAAATGCAGCAGGGAAAGGTGACCGCCAACGGCCCTCAGGACCTCTGCTCCAGAGACTTGTCCACAAGGGTAACAATTAGAGCAGCTCAGACAGTGAGGACACAGGCTAAACAGTGACCCTCAGAGGGCTCAGGGCAAACACAAGCACCATTTCTGTGCACTGAAAAGCTGCATAGAAAGGTGAACTATGCAGCAAATTGTGCTTTTACAGCTATCTATTAACTGAAGTTCAAAGCAAATACAATCTCTGTATGAGCACAACAATATCAATTTAAATATCGTCTCCAGGATAATGGTTGACTCTCTACTTGCAACAGCATAAGTGAGCAAAGATTTTGGCTCTCTGCACATTTAATGGCATTGCAGAGGTTGCCATATAAATATGACTGTAACAGCATAACTGCATACTACAAATATCGTGGTAAAAATATGCAAAATATTAAAAGAAGATGTATGTGTTTGCATTGGTGTGTGCATTTATATCCCATAAATTATCATGAAACAAAAAATGAGTAACTGCTACAATCACAGAAAAATAAAAACTCCAATGGTTCATATGCCCCGGCACAAGAAACAAGAGTTGCTTGGCAGCAATCTTCTACATACAGCAGCTTCTACATTTACAGTGAGACGTTTCTGGTATTAATTATTATTACTACTGATCAGATACATTTAAAACTGTGCTTTAATGTCTTTTGAACACTTTTAAGCTTTGTGTACCATTACTTCAATCATTTTGCAGGATGACTAATAATGCTCTGATAAATTCCTGTCATTTAGAACCTGGCTTGCTTTATGAAATCTGGATGATGGCTTTGGAGAGACATTCCTTTTTACAAGCTAGAAATTCTTTCCTCAGGTGTGTGTGAAATGTGCTGTATGTGGGGCAGATTAACCCAAGATGTTACTCTCTCTGCTTTAGCAATTCATCTCCCGCCCTTTATGAGTTTCACAGCTGACAGGAGCAGGCCCTTTAAGGCAGATACAGCTGTCACTTTTGACTTATTCCCATTCTTTACTTACTCTTCCGCTGGCTACATCCTGAGGGTGACTGACCTAAGTAATTCCCCTTTCCTTCCCGTATGCCCATATGGACTTGCGAGCTGCTGGAACTCCCTGGGTGTGAAGGGAAAGAAGTGACCTTTCATTCTGCTTTACATCCTGGTTTCAACAATACTCATGGGTATCTAATGAAGAAATGTCCTAAATTTTAAGTTTCTAGTTCATTGGAAATGTAAAAACGAACTGTACCAGTTTCAGAGTGACGTTACACAACAGTCTACAAAGAAGATCCTCTCTTGGAGCCTCAGCTGAACCCCATCCTCTGATCCACACAGCTCCAGACAGAGGATAAAATCAGCCTGTGACACAGCTGTGGCCCCGAGCCCTGGAGAAGGCAACAGGCACACTGCTCTGGAGGGTGTGCTCTGAGCAGCGCAGTACCTTCTTCAGAGGACGTGGCATTTCTGGGCTTCAAAAGCAAAGCAGAAGCTGCAGCCATCCATAGCTCTGCTTCAAGCGTCCCTCTGCATTTGTAGGCAATTGTATTTTAAATTGCTATGGAGCACACAGGCAAACCCCCACCGGACCATCTGTTTATAATGGAACACAGAAACCAGGACGTTTACATGACAGCGGTCTTGAAATTTTTCAATTACATTTTTCCCTATTGTTAATTTTAATGACTGTTGGTCAACCCAATACTGCAGTTCTGTGTTTATTCTTACGACACCCTAAATGTGAAAGCTGTTGTGCAGTGAGCACACTCCTCTGAGATCTGAGCAGCTCTGCAGAGAGAGGCAGCTGGGGCTGTACTGAAAACCTGCGCAACTCCATCCTAATCTTAAAATTTCAGACTCGAAGGTCAAGTCATAGTCAGTGCTTGCACAGGACAGAGTGCAGTCAATCAGATTACCCTTCTTAATCCTAGAGATGCTTCACTTTAAGTTGTCTTTGACAGTCTGGCTGTCATTGTAAAACTTTGGGCATTGCATTCTCTACTGTAATATTGCTTTTGCTTCGTGAGATGCCTTCACTCAATACAGACATTGCCTTGGAGCCTAACCTTTATGACTAAGTTTGGAGATAGTGTCCTTTTGATAAAAGCATGCAGTCTCTGGAATAAACAGGTCTTTTGTAAAGTTTCACCACTTTGATCCTGAATGGAGTTTCTTCCTCCTCATTTGCCCTCAGGAGATTCTCTTCTAAATGGACATAAAGCCACTCTAGTCTGAAAGACAGCTTATTATCCTGGGAATAAGAAAAACATATTTCTTAACTGAAAAACATGTCTCTAAATACATGGTTGAACAGGCTAAGGCTTACTGTTAGCTCTCCAAAGAAAATGTTCTTCTGTTTATGAGAACAAAATTTTATATCTATCTGTGAAGAAATACAGAATATTTTAGCATCAAGGGACAAGAAGTGTGGGGAGCTTATGAATTTTGCACGACATAAGTGTTGTTATCTGTATGCCTGAGAGGCCAGTAGATGATTGGATACAGTTTTGTTGTGCAAGGGGGATACAGACCCACATCCTCAGTGGTTACAGAACTACGGGGCAAGTGAACAAACAGATGGCAGCTTACAGAATAACGACTGATTTCTCTGCTTCCCCCTATTCTACAGCTGAAGAGGTTTGGGCAGGGTATCCACCTCAAGGACAAAATGTAAGGCTCATCACAAAATCTTCTGAATGGGGAATGAAAACAGATCAGGCTGCAGTATGGAACTTGGCACAAAACAGGTTACTCAGGCAGCGTAGGAGCTGAGGTGCCCCCTCTCCCCCGACCTTTTATTTACAGCTGGGAAGATCAGGTACCAGATGGCCCTGAGAAGAGAAATACTTCATATGACAGGTTACGGATCTTGGAAATGTAGGGACATACGCATGTGCCAAAGGCATATGGAATACTCAAGGTTGCTGACTCACATGTCTGTGCATCGCTGGAGGAAGGTACAGAATATTCCAGAACGACCTGAAGTCTCAGAAGAAAATCCCCAGATGTGTAATTGTCTTTGGATAAGCCTGCATTTTTGGAAGAGATGTATACCTGGGTCTGAACTGGTTGAAAAAAGGATCAAAGGAAGAGAAGTGCACACATTGACCAGCCTGATGCAGGAAAAGAGGTCACTCTTACTGAATCCAAGCACTAACACAAAGCCATGATACATGGTTCCTGGAGCAGAGCACTGACAAGCTTGCTGAATGGGCTGGCCAAGAGCCCAAAAGTCTGATAGCAAACTCAGTGCGTGTGTAGACTGTTTAGTGGTTCACAGACTGTTTATTTCTGCTATGACTTTTCTTCTTGAATAAGTTCTATTTAAGCCTCTGAAATCCAGGGTCACTGGCAAATGCTGCTGCTGACTCAGAGAATGAAATAGCAGGTGCCACACAGTGACCACATAAAGCCCCTCTCTGGAGGGAGGCATCACCCCCAGAAGCCGATGGGAGGGTTGACCTTTGAAGTTGTGCTCCTAGGAGGAAAAAAAAGGGAGAGGGACGGAGAGGCAGCTGGGCTGAGGCAGCCCATACCAGCCCTCTCTGGGACACAGTTTGACCATCAGTACTCTGACATAGCAGTTCAGACAGGCGGAGTGTCTTGGCTGCCTTTTGTTCTCACTGGGAAAAAACTTCAAACCCATCTGCAACTGTGCATCAGCAAGTGGTAACAGGCTCAGATGTCACTGCTTCTCAGCTGAGCAGCCTTCCTAGACTCCACACATAGCACTGAATTGACTTTCTAAACTGCAATAAAACGCTAGATTTGAAATATGCAAATCCAGACTTATCTCTCCCCTCAATAATATGCTATCAGCAAACACAGTTGGCTAAAAAAAAGACAACTCTCCACTCTCTTGAGCAAACTGGATGGATGGATTTAAATACCACACGTTTGTGAAAACTTTTAACTACTTTATGAGAAGATAACAAGGTAAGCAGAGGAGATGGAAGGAAAAGTCTACAAACAATATCAGCTATCAACCTAGAGTCCATCCACCATTACTGACTTTCCCTGCAGAAATTTAAGTCACCGCTTTTCAGTATCCAATAAAAAAACCTCTGGAAATTGTTGACAGAACATATTCTTAGCATTGGGGCACTGGCGTGTACTGTAGAGTTCGGGGAACCCTGGAGGCCCCAGTAGCAAATTTTTACTTAACAGATGCTAATCTCATTGATAGAAGACTGAACCACACATTTAACAAAATTTAAACTTCACTAGAGTTGAATTTAGAATAGTAGCAGAAGAAAAGGGTCACCAGTTTTTTTGCTATATGGTTTTCTTGTTATGTAGCTTTCCTTTTAGGCACTGAAATGGTTTGACTTTTTTTCCTCTCACTTGGACAATAGAAGAAAAAATGAGAACAAATGTAAATGAAGTTAGATCAAACAAAAGGCCCGTTTCTCAGCTGAGAGTGGGCCCAAAGAGCTCTTTAAGCTTGGCTCAGGAGAAGAGTGGGCTGTGGATAGCTATGGCGTTTTGCATCTTTTCCAAGAACACGAGCAAACGAAAGAAAAAGAGATGTTTCTTGCACTTTTCAGTATGAATTTCCCTGAAGAGAACACTCACCATATTGCCTAAAAACACAGTGTAAAATGCAATGCTGTGTATTAGTATCACAACCATACCAGTTGTCAGAGTTAGGGACCAGCACAGCTTGTGCCCTCTTCTCTTGAGCATCTCTTTCCTTGCTCTGTAAGTAGCAGCTATGGCACCTGGCTGTCCCCACAGACTGACCCTCAGTGATACACCTCAAGGCTTGACAGGAACTGAATATTTTAAGAAGGAACACAGTGAATATATTTTTCATGTTTCCCAGGGTTTATGGCAGTGAGGTCAGTTTGCTGGTAGTTTACAATACAACATTTCTAAGAGATATGCTAATGCTTCATGAAATTTAAATGTTACTCTTGATCTAGTCCATGCTATGAGCCCCCAGTTAAATTTACGAAGTGGCAGTAATCAGAGGGTTTTTCTGTCTTAATGAAAGTGAATTCCCACATGCCTGTGAACAACTGGTGGATTTGGTTCCACACCAGCACCAGCTTTGCTGTGAGCCCAGGCAGCAGGGAACTGTCCTGCGTCCGCTCCCAACAATTTGTGTGTTACTACACCTCTTCAAACACACGTTGCACAGCACAACCAGCGGCACAGGCATTCTGGGTAGCACCCTGGGATGGCCAGAGCCTCTGGCCATTCCTCTGGGGCAAAGCAAACACTGGGAAAGCCACGCAAGAGCAAAACAGTCACTCCAAATGCATCTTCCCCCACAAAGGTGTTTAGACTCCATCACCCACAATTTAAGCCTGTCAACGGCACTGGCTGTGCAGAGGGGAGGGCTTTATGTACCAAAAAGTACTAATGAGTCATTTGGACCACCAGCTGAATTTTTCATTAGCAGTATTTCCTTCTGGGAATTCTTTAAGATGATATTGTGATACTTCACTGGCTTTTTATTTCTTGTTTCATGTTCCACTTAAGAAACTGCATCTATCTTGCAATCCTTACAAGCAGCCTTGATTCCAGTAATGTTACTCTGGCAGCTGAGGTTTTAAGTTCTTAACCTACTTAAAAATAATTCATTATTAACATTTGGAAAAAATATCACAGAGACATTTCCTGATAGGTTACGTGTAAGTGCTGCCACCAACTACGAGCATCACTGTAGCATTTTAATTTTACCAGGTAACCGGCCAGTTGCTGGGACTCGCATTTCAAAGGATACTTAATTAATCTCTAGAAATAAGCAGTTCTGGAAATATTAACGATGTCTGTCACAGAGAGATCACAATTTCTGAAAAGCAGATACCTGTTCCAGAATGGTGTTGATTCTGTCTACTTCACAGTCAATTAAGTATCTTTTTTCTTGCCGTCTGTCCATCTCCTCTATAATTCTTCTGAACTCTTGAACATCTTTTATGCTTCCTACAGATCTGGCTGTCACTTGCCAGTTGTTCTGTACTGCTGCTTCCATAATTGCCTGAAGAATGGAAAATCCTGTAGGGGAAGAGACAATGCAACAATTTAAAAGCAGAACAAAAATAAAAACTGTTTTGAACATTTGACAAAGGGCTCACAAAAACTTGCATCATCTGAAGGGACACAGACTAGCTGAGCACCTGCAAGTGCTTCATTACTTGAGAAAACAACAGTGTAGGGACCAGTTTCTTCCTTCAGCTATGCCATTGGCAAAGTCACTGACCTCAGCAGAAGGTCTTGGTGCTATACTACTGCAAGACATATCAGAATCTGTCCAACATACCACATTATGATCCTCTCAGGGGTGTTTATGGTCATGCTGGGTGGGGTCTGTACCAGCTGAGAATAGGAGCCTGCAGCCATTATTTGGGCAGAAGTCCATCAGCCTGAGGAGCGGGACAAAAGGGGTGATTTGCCTGTGCAGACTGCAGCAATAGGTCATTAACTGGCAGGGACCCAAGCACTGCACGAGAATGCCAATTAAGTAATTGTACCGGTCATTGGAGCCACAACCACAAGAGAGTACTTTACCGATACTTTGATTTCAAAAAATGTTTTTAAATATGGAGCCTAGCAGCATTAAACACACTTTCAATGCGTTCATTAAGGTAATACCAACTCATTTAGCATCCTCAACACAGGAGAGAAGCAGCACAGAACGACCGAGGACTACACAGTGGGAAATTACAGAGGCAAGCAGCATTTCATTTCGTGCGAACAGCCGTGCGTCGGCAAACGGCAGAACCCAAGTCAAGTCCCTAAGCGAGAAGAGGTGGAACTGAAGGCAGAATCTCTGTCAAGTCATGCTTATGTAGGAGTCATCAGATATTGATTTGCATCCCTTTATTTTAATATGTAGCTGGGAACTTGGTGCACTACCTGTTTTCATTCAGCAAATTTAATTTTGTGCACAGTTCTAACAGTTTCAATTCTGAGCAGATGCCAAAGACAGACGTCATCTACTTCAAGTGGTTTTCAGTAGAGTTTTATTGTACAGAAGCATATCCATGTGAGTGCTGTTTCTGTCCATATAATTTGTTTGCAAAACTTTCAGTCCAATGATTTAGTCATACTGTGGATTTCTTATCCACAGCCAGATTTGAAAAGCTTACACACAAGCACATAAACATACAGGATCAACGACCAATTACTTGTGCTCTGTGATAATCGGTTCCCTATACTTCTGAAACTGAAAGGAGTTTGAGCTACATGTTCACTGCTGCAAATTACACCAATAACTATTCTGAACTCAGACATCCTTGTAGAGGTACAGCGATAACAAAGAACTTGTGCTGCAGCCTGATCTTCCACAGCCTGCTGTAAATCTGTAGTGGCTGTCTGAAGCCAGAGGAGCTGCACCATTACCTCATTACAGACACAAACAAGGGAAGAGTGATTTTCTGGATTACAGTTAGATTATTATAATTTATCGTGTGACTTCCTTAGGTCTCACTCAAATGCCCTCACTTTCCCTGTGCAGCCTCCTTGATTCTTAATGCTTTTCTTTGTATGAATGCATTTTACTATCCCATGAAAGGTGGTGACAATTAATATGTACGCTGGTTGAGAATTCTTTCTGGCATCTTCTTTCCTCTGAGACTACTGAAAGAGAGGCATTTACATATGTATAGTACAATGAACTCAGTCTTCCTTAACATCATATTTTACAAAAATGGTTGTGATGTCTGTGACAGCACTGTGATTCCATTACATGTAGGAGGAAGATCTAAGCCTAAGATACTTTTCTTGGCTACAAATGAGGAATCTTTATGTGGAAACATAAATACCACTAATGGAGATTTACAAATGCTTTGTGTACAAAGACGTGCTTTTAAAAAGACATGATTCCAGTAAGGAATAAATATTTACAACTTTGTTTCATCATCCATATAACATCTAAGTATGAACCTTGAGCTTGCTATAAACAACAACAGTCCATAAGTCCAGGTTTTTTTACTCCAGATTGAACAAATTAGTTCAAAATATTATGAAAAACTGACACTTCAAACCTATCTGTAGCTCTATTTTTTGCTAATGACACATACAAAGCTTGTGAACTGTCTCAAGGAAAGAAGGAAAATGAATATGCTGGAGTGAAGATGCCACTGCCATGCTTCCAGTTTCAGTTAACACTGAGTCAGAATTTGCTTTGTCAAACCTTGAATATCTCAGAAGAAAGTTGGGGAATTTTCCTAATTTTGTGCAATTGCATGTTTGTGTGGGTGTGAGTATATGTGGTTTTGTATGCATGTGTATTAGTCAGTGGTTACCATTTCAAGAAAGAGAAGAGCAAGATTACTCAGCAGCCTTCTATGCATGAAAATACAATTACAGTACACTAAGAGCGAAAAGTGTCAGAGCTTCATCATTCCTGTCTTCTCTGCCTCCTGTTTCTCCTTGTCACATCAACTCTTTACAATCACAGCTTCCTCTACCTTTGCCAGTTCTTGAAATCCTCCCTATGGGCACCGTCTTTGCTGTGCCAGCTCCTCTCTCTTGGGCCCTCTCCTGTCCTCGCTTTGAGAAGAACCATTTGCCCTTCCTGCAGCATCTCAATAGGCCAGTTCCCTGATGACATCTACAGAGCCCATTCCCCTGGTTTACTAAAGCTTGGTTCAAACCTCCTGCTCTCAGGAAAGCAGCACTTGCATCCTCGCTGTTCCAGCCTCAGGTCTCTCCCCATGTCTAATGCCTTCAGCGCCATTTACCGCATTTTACATCGTTACCCATTACGTGGTATTTCTGTAAACAACATGTTCCAGGCTCCAGCTGTACTTTACCATTAAAAGAGCTGTTACATAACCAGTATGATTGTTTAACTAAAAGGACCATTTTATCTTCAAATGTGAACTTTTCTTTCTCTTTAGCATAACAATGCAAGCTGTGCCATTTTGGGAGCACTGCCTGGGTAACGGACAGGGAAATTATTTCCTGTGTTGTGCACACTGTCAGTGACCAGGCCTGCAGACGGTGCTTTTCCACACCCTGCCCTCAGGACACACACCCGTGACAGCTCCGCAAGAAATGCTCACCCCTGAGCACCCTGGAGGTGCAGAGCTCTTACAGTTACCTCTCATCTGGCTCCCCCTAAAGGAGAAGGCAACAGCCAGCCATGGCAAATATCTCTGGTCTGAAGTTTTTGTCTGGTGTGCATCACATCTACTCCAAAAGACTAAAGAATTGATAATTCACCACAAGTCTGTGGAGAAGTTGTGCAGGAAGGGCTTTCATCAATACTGTTGCCAGTTCATACTACTTCCATGATGACAGCCAAAAAATATTGGTTAAGGCAAGAAAAACTGTCATCCTCCTAGAAGATGACAGCAATGAGATTATCTTGAAATGGGTACATAATACCATCACCAAAATTCAGTGGCTGCTCATTCTGCAGTCATTAACACCAATACAGATCACAAGCAAAATTTATTTAGACCCCCAATCTGATCTTTCAACCTCTTTTTTTCAGTCAGACCTTGGATGTGAAAAAGTAGAAGGATAAAAGGCAGGCATTTTTCTGGAAGCACTGTTTCTGAGGTTAGTTCATCTGAAGGCACCACATCCCTTCTCTGCACTATGTTATTAACAAGTTGGCATTAGAGATTTAAGAATAGTCTGGTCACATAATGTCTGTGGCCATACTCACCAGGTCATGTAACACACAGGTTGCTCCTGTCATCTTTGAGTGCAATCTCACAAGTCAATCTGATCTGCACTGCTAAAAGCTTAGATGATCCTGGCCTTAACAATCAAATATGCTATTGTCTGGCTTATTCTTAAAATATTGATGAATTCAAAGAGCTAACCCTTATCTAAACAGCCTGCAAAATGATTGGGCTGAAGGTAAATACAGTAATAAAACTAGAACAAAACAAGTGCCCAGCCTGCCTCTCAGTGAGCTGAAGCAATAGTTCTGAGTCTTGCAGACTGAAGCTTGCAAAGAAAGAAAACATTCTATACATTTCCCTTGAAGCAGGAAATGCTATCTCTGTTCTTTAAGCAACCCAGATGGAATTACATTCTGGCCAGTCCTCCCTGAAGCCAGACTAAGAAACAAATTCAGCCAGTATCTTCCTACTTCTGCCAGGGAAGTAAAGTCTGTGCCTCAGTCTTTCCGATCATTCCTTTGACACAAGCATCTCCCCACTGACACTACTAACACAAGCGAAGAGGATATTTCACTCTTTTGCATCTCTGAAAGCTCACAAAACTTCTCCCACATCCACATAGGCAAAATTAATCTCAGCAGTTTGCTCAGCCATATGAAATTCTATGTGCTACATCACTGAACTTACTCTTGTTTAAATAACAGCAATCATTAATGTGACATGACTAAACGATCACACTGGAACATCTGTAGTGTCACATGAGCCCTTGCAATTGGCTCCAAAGCACTTACTGAAAAATGTTACCACTTATGTAAATCTCTTTTCTTGAATGTTCTTACTAAGATCTTGGACCTTTAGCCTCCTACAGAAATGAAAGAGCACTTGCTCTTCCTTTTGCCTTGATGAATACCAACGATCTATGAGGGGTGCATTTTCCTGACATGCAGCATGCTTGTGACACCTGAATGAACATCGGCTCTGATCTGAATACGTCTGTTTTGAACTATGTATTGGGGACATGATACAAAGATCTACGCCTCTGGCCCGTGAGTGAACTTCAGGGATTTAAGTGTTTACCTATGTTTGTCAAGGGCACAATGAACTCACCAAAATGGAGGCCATCCAGGCAAGTGATTCCCCATGACAAATACAATTTCTATGACACCAGCTTACAATTCAAGTGCACCAGTGGTCGGTAAGTCGAGCTATACTTGGATATTCTGTGTGTTTCGCACTGAACCTAACACTAATTTGAAAGCAAACGGATCAACACGTTAGGCACAAGTGAAAAAACAACTAGCCAACCCCAAACATTCCCCATCATCCAAAGTCCCAACCCGTCTGAGGGGGGAGTACGCTTCGCATAATCCAGGTCTGCTTAACGACTTCATAAGTAGGGGGAAAAGCAAGGAACAAGCTACTAAACAAGTCACCAGGAAGCAATTCAGCAAATGATGAGGACCCTGGCGTGCTCTTTCAGCCTAACACACTTACACTCAAATTTTTAAATAAAATAGAGTAAGGGCAATCCATCTGGTTTTGACCTGATCACTTCTAGCTGGTAACCAACACATAAAGTGTTACACTTCCCTACTCTGGTAGCAGACAACCTTCTAGACCAAGTAGGAAACACATTCTAATGATTTTTTTTTTAAATTTCTGCTTTTTCTGTTCTGTAAACCTCTAGTTTCCCCTGTATATATACTACAGTACTGCAACCTGTCATCCATAAACAGAAAAATATACACAAATAGGTATGACAGCTTGGTTGAGTGAATGTGAACTTGCCTGGCTCTAAAGGAGAATTTACAGGAACCATCTGGTTCATATTTGTTAGGGATGGGATATGGCTAAAACTGCAGAAATTCAGAGCTGCTGAATGCAAGTAAAATACCTTTTTTTCCCCCCCTAAATGGCTCTTTTTGAATCCATTTCACCTTGATCTATTCTTTCATAACAACCTTGCATCTAACTCACCTCTCATTTTATTCAAGTTTTAGGTCAGTGCAACTACGTTGTTTTTGAATGAAGCTGTGCCAGTGTAAAATGAGAGCAATGTAGTAAGGGATCAAAGAGTTCAATAACCAAGGACAAGACAAAAAGATGCCGTAAGCAGTGCTGTCACTTCCGTAGGGGGACTTATTCATATGACTTTCACGATGTTGTGGGCAAATCTGCTGGTGTAGGACAGATAGGGATACCTCAGTACAAGGATAGGATCTGAAGTTTATCAGAAGAGCTGTGTTCTAGTTTTAGCTTTGCTATGCAAATCTTTATTTAAATAATTTTCAAAGGAATAATAATTGAGTGAACAGCTTCTAGATAGAGACTGGTAACAGAACAGACAAGATGGAACCACTTCAAAACCAGAACAGATTCCACTTGAGGAAAATATAACAGGTAAACAATTGTGTAGAGAAGGCAGAACTAGCACAGAAAATCAGAAAAAGGAATAATGAATTTTGAGAAGTGACAAAAGGTGAAGAGCATTGTGTTGTCCAGTGGTATGGGCTGTAGGGTATTCTCTGTGTACTGGTGCTGACGAAACTGATACTGATGCTACCAGAGTTGTGAGGGCACTCTGTCACCAGCCAGTGCTGAGATCTGGGAGACATGGGCCTAGGAGTAGTGGAGAGCTCTACCAAAGGGAAAACTTACAACATGCAAACGGCAAAATTGTAAAACTACATTAGCATTAAAAGTAATTAACTTCCAAGCTTTAGAATACCTGAATAACAACAACAACAAAAAATTAAAATGCCTAAGTACAGCTATTTCGCCAGGGAAGCTCTGCAGAGTCCAGAGCTTCGTCTGTCCAGCAGAGCCCAAACCCTACAATAGGCAGTCAGCACAGTACTCTCACACATGCAGTGAGATACAAATCTATGGAGTTAAATTCCTATGATATTTATGACTAACAGCAATTTCCAGAGTGCCCTGAATTCTCCAGCAAGGACATGCTCCAAATGCCATCAGCAAATCCAGAATAAACCATTTGCTGAGTATCCTGCATCCTACCGGTATCAGGAAGCTAACACCATAACCTTAGTGCAATATCGCAGCCTTGCCCAGATGCAGCTTTCTGTAGAGGCTTCCTTCCCTTGTCTTCTTCACCTTTGAGCTCTTCTAGCTCACAATGATGGTTTTGCAGCCTCACTTACTGCCTCTTTCACGAAGCAAGCAAGAAGCCTTGCTGCTTGCAACAGAGCAGCCTTCAGCTGTAAAGCATTCGAATGATATAATCAGAACAGAAGTTTCTTTGGGTAAAAATAGAAGAAACCAAGATACACAGATATTACCAACCATTTCCTTCAGACCCACCAGAGATGGGTTTTGGTTTTTTTTTTTCATTACCCCTGTGCATTGGTTACTGAAAAAAACAGATCTAGTAACCATGGATAGAAAATATCTCAGCCCTAGCACATCTCCTGACATCAGACACCGTGAGCTGACCATAATGAGGCCTAAGTGGACTTCATCTGTCCTTAACTTCAGGCACATTTGGATGGCAGTCTCTTATATTCTCTTTCTAAGTCAGGAAGGAGAGAGAGAGGTGCTGTGTAATTTTTCTGTGCTTGAAACATGCATGGAAATCAATGGAAGAAAACACACAAAAGAATGAAGTTGTGTGAACCATCATCATCAGGTATCACTCACAACCTCTACCTGCAATTGAAAAACTAAACCAGAACAAAAATCCCAATGTGTTGACTAACACTCAACCAGTGAGGCTGATTACTGCATGTTAAAAGTACATATCTAATTGTGTTTACATATTTATCTCAGAAAAAAAGATTCTAATTAGGAGTCAAAGAGTTAACAATTATCAGTCTAGAAAAGACAACCTGTCTACTAAACAACAGTAGCACATTCCATGTAAAGCCACGTTCTATCCATATGGCATCTCAGAATACATTTTTCTCTTATTTACCAGAGCAAGCTGAATAGCTACAAGCCCTCAGTGAGCTGGGATACTGATGGAAACCATTATTTATTATTCTAGGTAAAGTTGCATAATTGTGATACAATTACAAATAGAGTTAAGAAGGAAAGTATTGTGTGGAATTATCATCTGAGAAAGGAAATAAAAATTAATTCTTTTTAAGCTTAAACAACTTTTTTCAGCCAAAAGAGAGAATCACTGCCTTTATTCTGTTATATTCTGTTATAGGCAATAGATGTTCTGGAAAAAGGAAACTTACTCATTTATCAACAGCAGAGGATTCTGAAAATGCCTAAAACTTGGCTTCATATATTCAAAGAGTGAAAAACATAATTTTGAAGTATGCTGTAAATTTAAAAATATTGGTAACAGAAGTTAACTCTTTATCACGATACATTAGGATTTTTAGCATGAGTGTGCAAGAGTACTGCTGTCTGCCTTCTCTTAAACACATGTTTGGAACTGCTGAGTCTAAAAAAAAGTGATAAATATTATTCCTTTGAAGAAACAATCACAGGAGATTATGGTAATCAGACTATGAATTGAAATACATATTCATCACAAAAAAACCCCTGGGTTCACCTCAGATGAATGTCTTGGAAAAAAGTAATGCTAGTTGAATTGTCCTCAGACATAGTAAAATTATTCTTTCTATTTGACCTTCAGTCAATCATGTTAGAAAAATATTTATTCCACTTCCTAACCTTTATCTACACTTTCCGTTTTCAAAGTACCTGAGCAAACAGATCTTATGCCTCTGAGAATTTTCATTAACAGACGCTATCAGCCTTTCAAAGTCTCTCTTCATCAACATCTCACCCTTTAGTAGCCAGCATTTTAATTGCCCTTGCAGCTGGAATGTGTCTCATAGCTCAACCCATAAGTTAATTTCCTTTTATTTATTCTGAACACACACACAAAAAAAAAGGCAATCAAAGGGTGACTACTGAGCTTAAAAGTATTCTGAAATTTAAATGAGTTTTTTTATGGTAATATAAATGATAATTTATGGATCCATATTCACAGTCTGCATATGTGTTTCTTTTTTGTCACTCATCTGGCTATTTCTGCCTCAATTTTGCTAATAGCTGGCAATATGGAGCTTTTATACAGCACTATTTCCTGTGGTTTTTCAGTACAACATTTCTCTTTATAACAATGATGTATTTGTTAATTACAAGGCCTCATATTAATTCTAAACTGGTCTGTATACCCCCTAATTACTTGGTAATACAGATTTGGCCTGAATCGAGCTTGAACATACAAATATAGTTGTACTGCATTGACCAGAGCACAGTACACATCATCTGACCTGCTTTATACTGATTCCTCCTGCAGTGACACCACAAGATGACAATTTACAAAGGTACTGGAGAATTCACAAGGCATCAATAGGCAACACCTGACCCAGCACAAAGCTTGGGGGTAACAAGTTACCTTTCAGAACACTTCACACAGATGAGGCGGCAGAATGAGGACGGATTGGCTCAGTGCTCTGTATCAGTGACCTGACTCCCTTCCTTCTTGCAGCGTAATGCTCTGTGTCTCGAAAAGAACCTGGTTTATTCTGCAGGGTGGTAACACACAACAGGCTCGTGTAACCTGCAGATTAGAGACTTTCCACTGCCTGCCAGTCAGGAAATCCCTTTGGCTTTACCTGCTATTCAAGAAGGAGACTTAAGGGGAAACAATGTCTTGCTTTTACTATTCAACCTTGTAACACCATTTGGCTCTTTTGCACCAAAAATCACTAAGAAATTTAGCATCAGATATCCCTTCTCTCCTAACACCCAGAATAGGTTTTGGCTGTTGTGTTATATTTTGCACCTTCTAAATATAGGGATTGGAGCCAGTAAGATCAGATGGGGGAAGAAACCCCAGATGTGTGTCAGATCTGTGGTCAGTTACTGCACATGCTGTTCCCAATTTAGCTCAGGAAGGCAGCTCACATGAAATATGAGGCTGAATTATACAGAAATGTGCAAACATTTCAGCATAAGGATTCACTGAACAGAGACAGGGATGTGATTTTAAACATTTAGCTCTGGCTTCATCTGTTCAAGTTCTGATGTGCTCAGTTGGGGAAGGAAACAGAGGCATTCTTGGAGTTGGCTCCGCAAATCAGCACGGTCTGGGCTTCATATCCAGACTTTTCTACAGCACAAGATACTTACAAAAAAATAAGAAAAAAAAGGTAACATTGCATAGGCATGGGCAGATTTTGTCTAATTTACTGCTCTGATAATTGACAACTTGGAAATACCAGTATGACAGGCTTCACAGAGAAACTGGACTCAGGGCAAAACCTATATGACTTCAAAGGCGACTTCAGCAGAAGCTCAACCTTACCTTATGACCACCTTGGGCAAAACCTGGTCCTGCATATAAAGAACCTTTTGACAGACACGCATATGCCTCCAAAATTTGTCCAAAAATTAGCATAATGGAAGTGTACACTGCTGGATCACCATGAACATGGAACGGTATCAGCAAAAGGTCATGCATTCTTCATGAATTCATGTCCTCTAGATCTTTGTTAACTGCTGCTGAACTACAGACTCGTATCTATCCATGACGCTACAGTAAAATCACTGAAATGTAAAACTGTGTTTCTCAGTTTGATTTTATAAATAAACGTAGAAAAAAAAGTCTTGTTCTTGCATGTGTACATGGTAAATAATAAAGATTCTCTTACATGATATAGAAATGGCAATAACCAGAGAATTTTAATCAACGAATACTTTTGCCTATGATTCTCTCAGAAACGGGCTCACTTCACAGTACAGCAGAGGTAACATTTTCACAGGTATCTGTCTTCCATTTTCAAAAGTGACTTGGGTAGGATGATGGAAGCAGGTTTTCAGAGGCAGTTAAGATGCAGATGCTGAAGAACCTCAGCAGGTGAGGTACCTGCATTCCACTGCCTTCAATGACAGCCACACATAGCTCTCATTGACGTGCTTTTCACAATGTCACTCTGTGTGCATTGAAACCCTAAATACCTCTGAAAGACCTGTCCTGTGTGTCTTTGGAAATCACTTACCAAAATAGGATATCTGCATCTCAGGATACGTACTCTGTGGCCTGCTTAAAAAGTGGCACAGAATTCTCTACAGAATATGCTGTTAATTAGTTATTTCACTGCAACATGTTCAACAAGTGCACAGATAAGGACTGTCTGACTAAATGGGATGTACATATATCTGAGACAGACTATCAATTGTTAGCTTGAAAAAGAAAAGGAAGATAGAAAATTCCCCTCCAAGGTTGCAGAGCGGTGGATTATCTATTACAAGGAAGTGTTGCACGTAAACCATATACTCCCTGTTTTCATAGTTTCACACTAAATTGTTCTTAATGTTTTCTCAGAATTGCTTTGTAAAATTAGGCAGCTGTAGCAAACACGTCCTTGAGACCAGACAGGCTCAGTACTCCGATTATGTTGGGCTTTACACACAATTATGCTGCCAAGTGTTTATTATTATTTAAAATACTTACATGTTATTTGAATATTCAATCTGATATTCAGTGAAACAAAAGAACTCTTTTATTCCATTTGCTTTGATATTATACTGATGCTTGACTACTCTTCCATGAATCCAAAGCCTCACAAATCTGATTGCATGGTTAGCAAACTAAAATATGCAAGAACTTTAGCATTATCTAATCTGAAGGAGAAAATTTACAGTAACTGGCATACACAGCTAGAGGCCCAAGAACTGATAGTTCTGATCTCCCAGTTTACCATTACTGTAGTCATTCAAGCAAAGAAAGATTTCACAGAACAATGGAGGTCCCTGGTATGAAGGGTGGAAAAGTTTTAAGCGTTTTGTGCAAATCAGTACTTTAAACCAAAAGGTTCCCGTTCCATCACTGCCTTCCTGCAATAGGGTGACACTTCTTGTCTACTTCTATGTTTTACCCCCAAGTAAACCAAGTAAGATTTCTTTAACACTTTCTGCCACTGTAGTTATCTCTGTGCAGGTATGAAATACAAGTTAAAACCAGGTCGGTCAAGCCTGCAAGCAAATGGAGTTGACTTCAATAAGAAATTTCCATCTAACCTCACTAATTATTAATGTACAGATGTTCTAGGCTCAAAATGTAATGCCTGTGCTTACTCCAGGGAGCTGGTGCCCCCTGATTGTACTCAATACTAACCAACACTCTCCCTGCAGTGAGATAGCAAGCCAACATCTTTCTTTTTACGGCAAAAAGTTCTGTTATTGTTATTTCTGCAAAAAAAAAAAAGGGGGCAATAAAAGCGCAAACATTTACAAAGCATATTCTTTAAACACTGGATTATGATTGTGCTCTGTAAAATAGTGTAAAAGAGGTCTAGAATCACATTCCAGCTGTACAGCTATGTTTAACAGCTCCCACTAAGGTCTTAGCTCTCAGTGCCAGATATTCTTGCTCACTGCTTGGAGCATGCCCCACCACTTCATTGATTCCTTTTCTTTTTATTCTTTTTAATGCAGCAAAAGTTTTGTCCCTTTTTTAAAGGTCTACACTTTGCATCTCTGTCTTCATTCTTTGGATATCCCTTTTGTCTCTCCTGTAATGGAAGTCTTGTTGTCTTCACGCCTATCTTTCAGAAATGGCACTGTTGTCCTCCTCTGTTACACTTCATGGCTTCTACTCAATCTACTTCCCCCATCGTGATTCACCTCTGTCACTTTGGATGACGTGGAACTGAGGGATGACTCAAAACAAAGGCATTCTGAAACACAGGGGGCTGAGACCATGATCCCAATGGCATGTAGTGAAGCACATTCCATCTACACCTCCATTGATTTTGTTACATTAGTGGTCCAGGTACTCTGGGATAAACCACTTCAAACCTTCAGCCTATCCTAAGCACATTCCCAAATATCCTCTGTACTCAGGACTCTGGAGATGAGTGGATTTTTCACATCATCTATCCCGAGAAATAACTTGACTTTCTAATTCCTCAGCCTTCCACATAATACTCCCACCTCATTTTCCACATATAGTAGTATTTTATTCTCCCTCTTACATCCTGGAACTATAACACCTTGGGAGTGAAGCAGGAAGAGAGCTAAATTAACTGTGTACTAGATCTTGCCCATTCCCTGCCAAGAGTTTTAAAACTCTGACAATTAACTTCAGCCTAAATCTGCTTCAGCTAAAGCCATGTGGCATTTTTGTGGATATTCAGAGATCATTTGCAATTATTCCAACCATATTTCCGAAGAGATTAGTGTGTATTATTGCAGAAAGAGTTTACAAAAAGATCTAAGCATCTAAACCTGAATGACAGGAAAGATCCCTTGCCATTCTGAATTTAAAATACATAAAATATACTGGCCAAAGAAGGGAGAAAGAGTAAATCTGGATCCAAATTATCACATTTTAGAAAGTCACAGAGATAAATTCACAGCCAACTGACATGATATTCGAGCAGTAGGGAAAAGTCTAATGCACTGGACATACCTCCCACTGACTCCTCTAGGAATTCTGCATGGAGCTGAACATCTGGTGTGGCACAGGAAAGCTCTTTCTTGCTATTATTTGTAGTTTCTTGCTTGATTTTCCTCTTAAATAAAATACATTATTGACAATTTGAGAAAGATTTCACTCCCTACTGAAGCGTCAGTTCCTGTGTCCTTCACATAGTTTCTCAGAGCAACAACACTGAGCATGACCTTCAAACGCACTCTGGACCCACCTTTAGCACTCCAGTGCCATGGGATTGCTTTGAAGTTCTCAGGGAGCTTCTGCACCAGCAGTTGTCTTTGAAAGAATGACTTAAATTTTCACTTGGCATTTGAAGACCAAAATTGTGCCTTTTCTCCCAAGTGTTCCGGAATAACATTACCAGCAAAGAAAGAGGGGAGATGAAGACTCTGATGTGGCAGCACTCAGACTGCATTAAAGCAGTTGTTCCACACTCAGGTGGAATGTGGTGGAAGCCAGTTTTTCCTCACTTTGATGGATCAGACTGCATCCCTCTACACTGCACAGTAAATAAAACTGCAACACTTGTATCTGACATACACATACTGACCTCAGTGATGTATTGCTATTTCAAATATTCTTTCTCCCAAAAGCCACATGAATAATACACTTCATTTCTTTGGAAAGAATCTCAAGGAAAAAACATAAAAAAGGAAATCTTTAAAGATAAAATATTTCTGTAGTACCCTTCCTCTCTTTTTTTT
>VZTA01008010.1:190357-241031 GCA_013398855.1 Mohoua ochrocephala
GGCTGGCTTGTTCTGTCACAAACAGAATGACCTTTATTGAATGGTCAGCAAATGTGATGGTTTTAACACAGCTACAGTTGTGGTGAAACTGATGCACCATGACTGTACCCTTGCTCACAAAATGCAGAGGCTCCACTGGGTATTGTCAAAGCAACTCAACGGCAGCTGAATGCAACAATCCAATTAGTGAAACAAGCACAGCTCATGCATAAAGTCTCTTCCAGGCACCATTAGAAAACAAGACCCCAACGTATAGAGACCTGCCTTTTAAACTACATATTTCTATTAACTTCAGAAGAAAAAAGGACTACCTTGCAGTTTGACTTATCTAAAAAGACCAGAGGGACCTTCTCATAACACTGTGGTGGAACTGGCTGCTAGAACATAATAGTGTGCAGTGGTCCTTTATGATCAGGGCCACAGCTGATGGTAGAGACACCAACTTCTCCATTCTCCACAAGGAATACAAAACGAGCTTGCTTTCCTGGCAGGGCAATTTTTTGCTACGTAGCTTAGTGGATTTTGGAGTCTCTTTCCTGTTGCTTAAGGTTTTTGCTTTGAAAACTGAACAGGATGAAGGAAAAGCTCTCAGTTTTAACAGGATTTTCATCCTGGCATTTGTAAGGGCTGGTGTGAGAATGAACAATACATGCCCCCAGGACTAAGAGATCAGAGTCTTAACATTCTATTTTGTCTAGGTGATCTACTCCATCTGTGAAAGTACTCTCACCACTAGAAAAGGCAACTTTGTGCCATGGCTTCATTTGACTCCTGTGGTGCCACAAGTACCATTCATCTTCTGTACGAGGCAAGACAAAAATGACATAAATTAGGCTGCCTGTCTGGAAAGTAACAGGCAAGAAATATGACAGCAAGCAAACCTGACTGCTTGTTGTCTGGTGGTTCTCATGTCTGGCTAGAACCTACTCCCACCGCCCTTGGCTCTCGAGTAGGTCCTTACAAATAGGCATGGTTCTGGCAAGCTTCTGCTAATCATTCCTAACAAAAATACAAACTAACACTTGGGGCAAAGGGAAAGCATCTTTCATTCACACCAATAAAACAATGTTTAAGAAGTCGACAAAGATAATGCGTGATAGTCACTATACAACAGTATGGAAACGTCATGGGAATGAGACCACAGTGAGCAGAAAATAAAACAAACATGGAAAAGTTTACTCTGCACCTGAACAACTGTAACCAAAACTTGCTATATTTGTTGTAGCAAAATGCGTTAATAATAATAATTTCATGCTTTTTATTTAGGATGTGTTTATATAAATATCTATAAATGATAAATGAATTTCAAAGAATTTTATATAATGCAGAAGGGCAATAATTCCGTAATTTAATGAATTAAAAATCATAACTAAATACCTGATTTGCTTTTGACCCAATTTAATACCGGAACATATTTACAATATATTTACAGTGTTTTAACTTACTTATTATTAAATAGTTATTAATACAATCAAACCAAGTGTGGATGATAACAGCTAAAGGCAGGTATGCAAGTAATTCTAGTCTCAGTAAAGTTATATTCTTGGACAAAATAATACGACAAAATATTTAAATAATATGGGGATATTACTAAAGTAATGCCCTGATAAATTTCTTTTCGGCAAAAAGAGCAGCATGTTTATTGTTGTCTTGTTTTCTTCTGTAGAGTGCGGTCAGCGGCCACCCTCAAATTTCTGATATCCTGCATACGGATGCGGACTTATAACTTCACTTACTGTTTATGGAAATGCCCCATTAGCAATTATATCTCCTTTAATTCAGTAACAAAGCTGGTGAAATTATTTTTCAATTGACATCGCACTCATTGGAAGAACAGACCTTCAGGAGAGAAGGGGACCACAATGATAAACTGATGTAAGCCAAACTGAAATTATAACTCAGGCTGAAAAAAAGGAAGGAAAATATTTTTTGAAATGAAAGTTAATGACGCTTACTTTCAAAGCTGAACAAAGATTAAACTAAAAGTTAGGCTTGAAATAGCATGGACCAGATTTCTTGCAGAAAAACTAACATTTTTCAGCTTGGTCCAAAATGAATTTTGCAATTTCTGTTTCACTCAACATTTCCCACTCCTTCTCAGGTTCCACTTGACTTCAAGTTATTCTTTCTAAGCTTAAATTCTGTCAGGCAGGAAAGAAAATATACATTTTTTACTTATGTTGAAGAGCCTAGAGTTATGTTATCACAGAATAAAGTGAAAATTCCTTGAAAGGAAATGAGAAAAGACTGTGAATAGTAACTTGAGAAGAAGACACTGCACCAAGGAATATTCTGTACAGGGCAGTCATTAAAAAAGACTAACACCAGAGAAATACAACAGCTTTCAGGTTTCTTTAACAAATATGTTCCTAAAAATCCCTGAAGGATCACAGAGAAATCATTAGAACATCATTTTTATTAGTTTACAGAAAACCAGTTTCCCTCGTGACACAGCAATTTCTGCCTTTATTGCTTCTAGACTCTGGTCTCTGTGTGACAATTGAGGCCGTGATTCTTCTTACTGTAACTCACATAAACATACCTTGAGTAATAAAACTGAAGCTAATTCTCAATTTTCTAGCAAAATGTCCACTGAAGCCTCCCCGTTTCCCTTCACTCCAGTGTAACAAACTGCAATTATTTGTTTAAAGTAGTTCTCAAGAATCCCCATTGTGACAGACGTTGCAGAACAGAGCAAAAATGTATTCTCTCCCCACCTCCAGTAATGACTGCAGGTTAAATACAGTAATTAAGTGAAGTTCTACCATCTGACCTCAAGAGTGGTATAAAACATGACAATCAAAATATTACAAAGTGGTCCACAGCAGAACTTCTCATTATTGATACAATGAACTCATTGTTCTTAAGCAAACATTTTAAATAGCATCCATTATTCATGTGGAGTCCTAAAGATTACCTATCTGGGATTTAGAAAAGAGAACACATTTGAATATCAAAAAATGGCAGATTTTTCCATCTTTTATAAGAATGGCTTTGTACAAGTTCTTATCTCTGTGTTACAATTCTGTTGTTTGAAATGGACACATAAAGAAATTATTTTTAAACACATTAGGTCACATCTTCACCTGTGCAAATCTGCATGGCTTCGCTTCAAAGAAACGCAATGAAGGGCTTTTGCTATGCTCTGAGGCATATGCTGATTTTTACACAACTGAGCTGACTTGGTTACATCCAGTAGCGGCCTGAATTCCCTGCAGTAAAAGTTTTAATGTTAAAAACATTTTGACAAAACCCAGCTTTTGAGTCAGAGGGAGGTCACTAAAGTCACAGAAACACTATCTGCAGAAAAATGCAAATGAATATCCCATAAAGCAAGAAGATACCTCTGCAAAATGAATAGCACTTAACACTTAAGAACAAATAACATCATCGCTCACATTATCTTTTTATCCATAATTTTCATAGGAGACCCAATAAAATGTTATGAGGATGCAGCTGGCATCTAAAATTCACAATGAGACAGACAATGATGTGTTTACATTGCCTACTGCGGCCAGTTTTTGAAGAAGGTCAACCCAGAGATGACATAAATTAAATCTAAATTGTAATGGTCTACAGCTGTTTACACTCAATATGTCATATTATTAATGAAAGCTCAGAGTAGCTCTGTACATTTCAAACTTTTGAAGTCACTGTTTTTATTTATGCCTCCAGATGTGTCGTTTCATGATAATTGTTAAAATAACGAAAATGACTACCATATAATTGAGAATTCATAATCAAACAGCCAAGCTGAATACTCTCTTATACAGAAATGGTGCTTTAATATAGAGATATTACTATATGGCCACATCAGAAGGGAGGCATTGTTGGTTTTATATGTCATGAAAGCAGTGTGCAGTTTAGCACATACTCTCCTCTGATTTGGAGCATAAGGAAGAAATGCAAAGCAAAATGGGTCACTATTAAATGTCTGCCATTCACATCCATTTTGTTGTTTTCTTTGAAAAGTGTAGCTAAGTGGTTCCAGCGAGGACGACTACAATAATAACTACACTAAAACAATATAGATGCACACAATTTTCACTTGCATCAATGCATCTAAAACCAGACAAATAAGCAATGAGACAACCCTGCAAAATGCTTCAGGGCACCCAAATTCATGTTAAGATGTGGAAAATAAGTCTGCTTTTTTATCACTATTTTTTTTCTTACTGAAACAGGACAACTACAGCACTGTGATGAATGTGTTCCAAAAGTTTTTCTCCAAACTGTCTCCATGATGTGGAATATCTCTTAAAGCACCACAGACACTTGTGTAACAGAGGCAGTTCATTGTAAGGCTTTTTTAAAATAGCATAGCATGAAACTCAAACTGTCAGTGCATAAATTACTGCTGCCTTGAGGCTGCAATAACTTATGCATCCTTGTATTCCCCCTCATACACCTCTCCTCGCAGAGAGAAGTTCGGCTCTCCACTCCCACCCCCACCTCTCCACCTCTTTGTGGCAACCGTTACAAAGCCATTAAAAATCCACAGGCCTGCCCAGAGAACTGCGTGACAAATGGCAGGAAAAACAAAACGGGGGGGGCTGGGGCTTTACTTTCAAGAAATCTCTGCAGAAATGGTACTGCAACAATTATGTGTTTATATAATTCATTATTATTTGTCTACAGTCAGGCATAATTTGATTTTATTCCTTTAATAAAAACTTGATCTAATTTGAGATTATCACTGTCAGTTCATGGACAAACCCAACTGATCGATAATGCCAGCCCTACTGAGCAATAGGCAATTCTATCTACAGAGCAATTACTGACAGCAGTGTAGTCAGCTGAAAGGCTTGATCTTGCTGAGCCAAACAATGTCAGGAGACTGGCTTCTTTATTTTTCATATCCCTATTTTTGTTCTTTTTTTTCTTTTTCATTTCCCTTAAAGAATAAAGCCTTATCTTGCTAATAAAAGATGTGCTAAACTACACAAACTGTAGACTAATATTGGCTCCTAAAATCATAGTATCTGCTTTTTCAAGCAGGGGTAAAAAAGCCAGTAAGAACTAAGATTGCAGCAAATAGCACTCTTTGATCTAGAAACACACTTACAATATCTTCAGTCTTAGCAGCAGATCATGACAGAATCCAGTCTGTGATGGTGTTATGTGTATATAATGCTGGTAAAATAAATATATGGCACTGAAAGGATTTCATACTGCAGTTCTGACTTCAACTCATCAAATTAAATTTTTGATGAATTAATGCACGTAGACTGAGGTCAATGTAGTACATGACTGGCATTTCACAAAAATGAGTGACAATTATGGATTCTTTGAAATATTTTAGATGGCTCAGCAGGACATAATGTAACTGAAAATGACATTCAATAGAGGAAATATACTGTTTATATCACAACTCCATCCAACATTTTAGTTTATTTGATGTATTCATCCATTAGAAGCACACATACTTCTGTATTAACCACTCCACTTGAACTGAAGGCACCCAAGAGTTTTAACAAATGTTTTCCCATGTTAATTCTGAGACTACATCATTATTTTTATATCACCAAGGGGATCGTAGTATGAATTTACAAGGCCATATAGAGCTACAAAAATTACAATATTATGGCCTCAGAGTGACCGGCATGAAACACTTTCGCTAAAAAAGACATGTCTGCATTATTTGCCACATTTATTTAATGGCTTCGGAGTGTCTAAAATATTCTAAAGTACCCTCGGAAAATCTTTAATGACCATTGTCATGCATTTTCTTCTCTGGAAAAGTCCTCTTAACGACGACTGTGAGATCTAGACAGCTGAAGAACAGCTCAGAGCCACCGTATTTAGACTGCTTTGTACGCCATGCCACAAGAACAGGAAAGGAGCAAAAGGGCTTTTCACTGAACAGCCTTTCATTAGGCTAAGACAGAATAGCCAGAAGTGTCTTTTACTTTGCAAAGGGGAAAGAAGCCTCCGTTAAATGCTCACAACACGTAGGGGCTGATTAAAAAATGCCACAACTGAAACAAAGCTTTTGGATGTGTATTAGGCCCTGGGCAGAAGGGTTCAATGCACTGTGCAGAGTGGTCCTGCTCCTTTATCCATTCTGAAGTGCAGCTGGGCAGACTATCAAAATGTGAGTTACCAAAAATGAATGACTGCTCTTCTGAACATGAATACAGAGTGGAATAATAACTCATAACTTCATAAACAACAGAAGAAATGTTATAAAGATATTAGCACTTTATGCAAATAAGAGTAGTCTTCTTACACCTAATATGTGCACAGCCCAGACAATTCGCTGCACGCAATTATTACTATCAGCATTGACAAAAACATCCCCTAAGCAAACAACACCTCAAAAGCGCCTAAGAAACCTTACCAACCACTTCTTGGTACGTGTTAACCTTTCCAGACTGCTGCTGGTACGTGCCAGCACAGCCCTGGGATGCTCACAGCTTCCCAAGCACTCACAGCTCCAGCACCAGTCACTGTGCTGGGGCACAGGACACACCCAAGTTGTGTTTCCAGTACTCACAGCTCTGGCTTATGAAATACTTCACTTTCAGGTGTGTTGCACCAGCCCACGCTGCTCACTAAGCTACCACCTTGGCAAAAGCACCTTACTTAGGCTCCATCCCATTCACCTGGAAGGAGCACGGATGTACTTTACGAGCAAATCCAGACTCCAGGGCTAACCTGCATCGTGCAGCGGTGCCTGAGGAATCTGGCCCGAAGTACTGGAGGAGAAACACTTCAGCATTAAAGGAGATACTTTGCTGCTGTAAGAGATGACAACTCTGTTCAGTTTAACAAACTGAAGAGGGGCCCTGAATAATGCTGCTAAGCTGTGCAAATCATTGACTGCTGATTTGTTTTCTTGGGCTGCTGACAACCAAGGTAAGTCAGAAATACTTATAAGTGCAAAGCAACAGTCTGTGAACACGATGAGCTCAGACTAAGGAGGAATAAAACCTCAGGTCACCTTTCCCTCCCAATGATTCTTTGCATCATGAATCAAAGCAAAAGAGGTGGCCAGGAAAAGCTATGCATCTAGAGTTGAAGAAATGAATAATTACTTGTTACTGAGTATAAAATTCATGTCAGGAACTTCTCACTTTTTTTCTTTAGAGATTAATATTTAATCACTTTATGGAGCTATTTTTCATCCCACTGTACTACCATATCTTTTATACCTCCTGAAATGCAAGCTCACAGTGCTGTCCTACTCTGAATTGCAAGAAGGAGAATTTAAAAAAAAAGGAAAAGAAGGTGTGATATTAAATGTCTCAAGAGAAACCAGAGAAAAATCTATCTCCGTGAGAGAAAAGTCCTTTAAAAACTCCTTAACCTAAATACAATACGAGGTCATTTTACCTGCTAGCTGAGTGTGTTTGTCACAAATGCATTCACATTTATTCTCCTTCTACAAAGCACTCAAGTCATCTTTATAGTTACTAAAACAGCTGATATTTTCTGGAAAGAAAAAGGCATGTGGTCAAACTAGTTTGGTAAATTCTCTGAAGCCTGAAAGAAGAAACTACATCTAAATTGGCCAAGTGTCATAGATGAGGGAAAGTACTGAAGACATAACCAATGGATTCGTTCATATAAACTCCATGGCCAACACCTTTAAATAACTACCTTAAATACAAAGCCTCCAAGTAATCCATTATGACTTTCTTCAAAGGCTCAAGTATTTTTCTAGGTGAAAAGGGAAATTCATGGTAAAATTTAAGGGAATTCTTGTGCAGGAGCACGAAAAGCTGCTTTCCATTAGTAACCGTGACCATTGACTTCCAGCACGACATTCTGCACATCTCTTAAGTGAAAGCTCACTGTGCTTTCAACTCAACAAAGGTATTTCCATACACGTAAGCAGATGAAGACCAGGTTGTTAACCTGCTGATCAGTATATCAGATCTTCCATCTGAAAAACGAGACTGGAACCCCTTGCATGCCAACATTCTCTCACTGCTGTTTGAGACCATCAAATGAAAATCACTTCAAAAGCACAAGGGCTTTAACAAAGCTAAATTCTTACACACCATTCACCCAGCATGATAGAGTTCTGTATCAAAAGAAATTCAAACTGCATATGAAGTCTCTCTTTTAGCAGTGATAAAAGAACATGCATATCACTGCTCAGCTGAGAAGCCGTTTTGGAGCATCTGAGGCCACTCTTTGGAAGGAGCAGCTTTGGTTCACTAACTTGTTGAGATACTCCATTTTACTCATATATTTCTCAAGCACTGGAGAAATCTCCTTTGTGTTTGGTGTTTTTTACTACTTGCAACTATGACAGTCATTCTATTAAGCTACAACAGCCTGTGCTCATTTCACAGAAGTTCTTCACCTGGTGAATGGTTCATTTGCCTGGGCTGAAAACCATCTTCTCACTACCACATCAAGCTCCAAGAAGTGTGTAGTCTCTCACAGTATATGCTGGGAACCTGTTCCCTCATTGTGAATAGGAAACAGCCCTTGTTCCATAAATACCATGGGCCACCAGCAGCAGTTGTCACTCAGGCTAAGAAAGAACAATTTCTAGGTGAAGAAAGAGGCACAGGAAGAGCAAACACAGAGTCAAGATCCACTGAAAGGTGATGACATTTGCAAACTTGTAAGAATACTAACACGCTAAATAACTGCCACCTTAACTGCACTAAGGAACAGGGTGTCAAAATGTCCTTCCTTTGGAAAACTTGTGATAACCAGAACACGCTACTCCACTGAAGCAGTCAAGTTCACATACTAATGCAATGCTACACATCTCTTTTTGGTACATACTCGAAAATTGCTTCATCTTGATTTTGTATTAAATAGTGCTGCTTTCTTCAGTCCCACTGAGAGTATCAGCTCCCTTATGCAGATTTTAAGTCAGCAAGAAAGTTTATTTCCATGGACAGAATCAGCCCAAGTTCCCAGGTGAAGCCAGCCTGCCTTTCTTGGAGCATCCATACACCAAAGACACCAAAGACTTCCAGCTTTTAAAGCTGTGCTGCATGTACAGATGCAAAATAATAAACTTAAGAAAAATAACTTTCAGAAACTCCTAGATCTGTTGGGTGAGACGGACTAAATAAATGGGTTTGATAAAAATTTACCCTCAGTCTTTTGCATACAGGTTTTCTTTTCTACAGCCTTCCTTTCTAGTCTAAAAAGTCCCATCTCCTTCCCAGGATCCACAAATTCCACCTTGTCTCCTCTGGTTCCAAGCAAAGCCTGTCCATCACCTCTAAGGCTTGGCTTTGTGTCAAGTCCTTGCCTTTGCCTCAGAGCAAAAGGGCCAACAATGCTTCTCATGTATCTTTTCAGCCCCTTCCCCCTCCACCTCCCCTTGGAAACTGTTGAAACTTTAGCTTTGTTTCAGGAAATCTGGAAAAGTGAGATTCTGACCATTTAAGCCTTGCTGTTGCAGACATAAAATCAACTGAGAACAAAAGCACCTGCCACTTAAATTACTTTTGCACACAATGAAAAAATTAAATGTTATGGCTCTACCAAGAGTTGATAAAACATGCATATTTATGAAAAGATAAGTATTTAAAGGCATGCATTTACCCAACTCGGTTTATAAAAACAACAATTTGCAGACTTATCTCTAAGGCTTCGGTGAGTAGCAATGCTGCTGGTTTTCCTCTGTTTACTACATAAGATATTCAGGGCCTCAGCTCACGATCCTGAGGGTTCTGGTTGCTTTCATTAGGACCACAAGGATGGACACATCCTGCTTTAGATTCCAGGCATCATTTATCCTGAACCCGCCCATTCCTACTCTGTATCCAGAATGTTCTGACTTGAGTTTATGACCTGATTTCACATAAGGGCAAGTCAGATTCTGACACTGGATTCACACTCAGTGTGAATGTGGATATGAGGATACTGTAATACCCTTTTCTTTATGAGTGGGCTGACACATGTGCTTCCTTATTCTCAGAGGCCCCATGGAGCAAGACACAAATGTTTGTACATGTGCAGTTACTCCTCTTGTTGGAAAACACTGCTGACAGCAGCGTGTGTTCCAACAGCTTCAAGGGATGCTCAGGCACTGGGCCTGGGCATCTCAACACCAAACTGAGCCCACTGTGTGTACACAACACTTGTAAAGAGGCACGAAGCTGCCATACAGAATACTCCCATGAACTCTGTGCTGTTGGTCTGAAGCTGCATCTTGCCAGCATGATACATCTCATGCTGGATGACTTTCAAAGTTGATTCATTCCTCTTGTTCATAAGCTAGAAAAACGGTTTAAGTGATTACCAGGGGTAAGCTAAACAAATAGCAGCTAATGGGAAAGATCAGGAGAAAAATGCTTAAGGCTCTCAGTCCACCTAAAAACCGGCCAACATTCATTCTCCCACGCAGGGTCTCAGTGTTTGTTTGGGCAAGGATCAGTGAAAGGGCTTTCTTCTGTATCTGTGTACCACAGAGACCGAGATAAAAGGAGTCGGTATGAGACTTCAGAGATTTCAGAGGAAATAAATGGAAAGTGATTATCAAAAGCTAGATTTAACTGTTCAGGCTCAGATTATTCCTGAACATATTTAGGCAGTAAAATCAAACAGTAAAGCAATCCTGAAATATTTCAGTTAAGGTCCTGGCATGTTTCCTGAATAGAGCTTTGGTTCATACATTATACTGTTGAAAGCAAGGAAACAATGTGCCCTAAATACATATGTCACAATTTGCCTCCTTGTGAGGTTAAATTACTTACATTTTATACAAAACCCTCTAAGCAGTACCTATGACTTTCAACCCTATATAAATACAAATTCTAGGCATCATAAGATGGTAAAATCACTCATTCCCAAAAGGCTGATCGTGAAAGAAACAGATCATTTTCCTATTGCATGTAAGTACATGAAGTATGATTGTTCTTTAAATCTAAATAATGGATTTTCTATCATAAGGATCTTGGCACTGTGTGTGTTCTCTGTTGTAGCAGAGCATGAAAACCTGAACCTACACCACACCCTTTCAAGCAAAGCCATGCAAAAGATGCCACATTTTGTGGCCATGCTGCAAGTTGTTTTTGACCTAGAAGAAAATTCCTGCATGGCAGTCGATGGGGCATGTAAGTCTTCGAATGTAGAGACCTGTGACACCTGATCCTGTGACACGGGAGGTCTGGCCAAGATTTTACTCCCTACTGTGCACTTGCCACTATATAAAGAAGTGGGAAAGGAGAATGAGACAGCTTATCTACATAGCTACCTAAATGCCAGCAATTGGTACTGTCTGCACATCACCCCCATGATCATGGGCTGCTGCCCAAAACACTCCTGCAAAGAGCCAAAAAACTCAGAAGAATCAAAGTTTGCAGTAACTCTCCCTTTTTTTTTTTGTCACCTTTGGTGTTTTATAGGCTCCCAAACAAGCTTTGTATGTTGCTTTAGTCTTCACCACAGACTGACATTTACAGAAGAAAATGTCAAAATTTAAAATCCTTTCATACTTCTGAAAGTGTAAGCAAAACACAATGCATCAACCTCACAGGTGCAACTGAGAAGAATTAAACAGGTATAAACATACTAGCAAACAAGAATTATAATTTCAAAATGGACCAAGCCCATGTTTAATTCTGAGAAAACTGTAAGCCGGTGTTAATTCCTTTTTTCTTTATGTAAGGGATTCAGAGCAGTTTTTCAGCTAGTGGGATAACTCCCCTGCTCTGAAGAATAAACATGTTAATGAACAGCTCAGCTATCGATTCTTTTGACATCTGACTGAACAGCAGGTGCTGAATTCAGGGTTTACTAATGCTGGTGTAGCTGCTACCACTATTTTTATTTTCCCCTTCATTGAAGAATGATCTTTATAAAGAAAATAAAACTTCCTGACATGCAGAAAGACAAAACAGAGTCTAAGAAATGAGCTATGTGGAAGGAGGAATTCTTTTGCACCTCTTTGCTGATGGAAGGTGCTTACAAACAGGAGTCAGTCATTCTGTTAGTTTACATTCTTCATTGCTGTTTCCAGGAAAGAGTCGGTCCACCAGAACCCAACATCTAAAATCCCTAGAAATCCACCAAGTACTAAAAAGCACAGTTCTTTTAGATTCCATAAAAATTAATCCTACCCCACATTTTGCAAAAAAAAAAAGTTACATTCTACATATGAGTAATTTTCAGTGCAACTCTTACTTAATCAAAAAAAAAAATCCATCAATTTAATTTTGTGGAAGCTATAATGAGCCTGGTTCTACATACCACTTCTTTTATCAGCTCCAATCTCTCAGTCTCCAGGGAAAGCAGTACAGAAGTGTCTTGTCCTTTGATAGCGATAGATAACTAACCTCATTTTGTAAAAGCAGAACTCAACGGAGTTGTTCTTTGTCTTCAGCAGAAGCAGGGAATCAGACCTCATTGCCTTGTACTGAACCCATTTTAAGGCAATTTGATGCCTTGCACATGATCATTGAAAAGCTTCCAGTTGTACTTTTTTTTTCTCCCCACTCTTTTCACCTGGCATTTCTTTACGCAACAGAGTACCGGGAAGTTTTATATTTAGAAGAAATAGGACTGGTCATATTTTCTGAAGGTGTATTTTGAGGCCTTCTGCATCCTTACCTATCCATTACATTCAGGTCAAATTTTTGTCTTTCGGTAGCAGCAAGGATCAAAGATGTAACTGCTTTCAAAACAGACATTTTCAACTCTCCTTAGCCAAATAACTTGGGGCATTAGATTAACACTTCCCTGCCTCAGCCTTCATCTAGCCAC
This sequence comes from Mohoua ochrocephala, assembly GCA_013398855.1. Classification (NCBI taxonomy): domain Eukaryota; kingdom Metazoa; phylum Chordata; class Aves; order Passeriformes; family Acanthizidae; genus Mohoua; species Mohoua ochrocephala. The sequence continues at coordinate 203,042 of VZTA01008010.1, forward strand.
TGCTAGCTAGTGAAAAAAAAAATATTACCCAACAATAACTTTATTTATCGAGGCTTTTTTCCTTGACTTTAGGTCTTGCTAGATACTTATTGATAGACTAAATCAAAACCAAATGACAAAGAACTTCAGATTTAGTGAGGGGTTTGGTTACAATGCCATGAAAAACCGTGATGTCTCTATGCCTCTGTCCAGACTGAGCTGCCGTTGCCTAAGAAGGCATTACACACACACAGTCAGCCACTTTTCTGTCTTGTGATGACTCCTAAGACCTGAAGAAGATGAAGACTTGATGCAAATCACAGAAATCACTTGGTGTAGTTTTGTTTAAATGATCTGCCTGACAGAAATCAGTGTCTTTGTGCACAGTAGGTATGACAAATCAAAATAACTTAGGAAAAAATGCTTGTGTTACATTGACAGATGGAAAGCGAACAATCTGTACAAAACTGTGTTTCTCTGGCAAAAATAAACCAAAATGTTACTTAACACTATGAAAATTTAAATAAACAAAAGTTTAGTACGGTAATGTATAGTTCACCATACCATTTTTATAATTAAGTAAAAAGCATTTCACACTTTCAAGCAACAATAAGATGATTAGGAAACCCACAAGCTTCACACCCTCTGCACACATTCACACTTGTGTTACTCCAGCTCACTGAATTCAGTGTAACGACATCTGATTTAAAGTAAAGCAAGAGAAGAAACAGACCTGAAGACTACACCTGAGGGTTTTGATGAAACATAATCCTCAGCATGAGATACAAAAGGTGACTTTCCTGACAAGTGCTATCCAAATTCTTAACAGCTTTCTGTACGTAACCTCACCTCATCTCATCCTGACATAATCTTAATTAGTCTTAGTCCTACTGCAGAGAAGCCTACTGAGGCAGTTACCACCATACAATTAATCAGATATTTCGCACGCATCACAGCAACCAACAGTGTCAACTTGCTGATGTGAGTTAATACGAACAGAAATCAACCCTGCCTCTCCCTTTCACATGAACTAAAAGCATGTGGCATGGAGTGAACATATGACTATTTCTTCTACACACCACTTAATGTCCTTTCTTCCTTTAGCAGCCATTTCCTAAGGCATCGTTACTCTCTGCAAAGTATGTTTTGGGTTTTTTTCTGCTGGTACTAGGAGAGAAATGTGATTTGGTATTTCTCTTAAATTTCTGTTTCTTCATAGAAGAATAAGTTTATCAACTGAAATTAGCAATGATAAGACATAATTCTTACTGGTGACATTCAGGAATCTCACCTTTCTTTTTCCTGTGTGCTTTAGCAGTTTTTAAGAAACTGAATTTTACACCTTCACATAAATAGACATTTGAGAGCACAATCTGCAGCAGTCATCTCATAGCAACAGAAAATATTATTTTATACTTAAGAATGTAAGTATATATACAATGTACACACAAACTCAACTGATTGAAAGCTTTACCACCTATCTATGTAATTATATATCTTAATTTTATTCTATTGTTTGAGATTTATCTTTTGTCTCCATTGCAGGAGCCAAACATCACAGTATTGTACGTAATATCACTGAGGAGGAAACCATACGATTACCTGACTTGATGGCAAAGAACAACAGAAAACAATTTTACAAAGCTCCATTTTCCTAAGCTTAAACCAAAAGAGTTCAATAAAACCATAAGAAAGTTTACTCAGTTTTGTATGGCATGTGTAATATGCTGTGGTATTTATTAACAGTGCATGCAATGTTTAATACATGGTGGTGTTTCACTTCAGCAGAACATGGTGAAGCTGCTTCCAACAATAATTGAGTCCATAAACAGCATTCAATATAAGAAAGAGTAGTCTAACATTTAGTGATTTCTCAGGTTCTCTATTTAGTGATTTCTCAGGATCTCAGTGAGATTATAATCTCCTTAGAAAGACACTATTTAAATGATAGTTTATTTCAGGAACTGACAATTAACTGCTCAACACATTCTCTCTACAATGTTTGTGCCCCAAAGCAGTTAAGTATCTAAGACAGGAATTACTAAAAATTGTGACAACTGTAGTGTTTGCATTTCTTAGCAAAAGAACACATACGGTCTATTCATTACCTGACACAAGCAGTCTTTCCTCATTATTACTGTCCAAATCTTTGGGGTTTTTTTTTGGTATTTGAAGGCCTATCACAAGAAATTGGTGAGCTTACTGGAACTGCCAAATGTTTCAGGTGCTGTCATACACAATTACCACTCCTCAAACAAAGGAATCTAACGTCCATTTCTCAGTACGTAATTGCCCTGCATCTCTCCAATAGTAAACTTCTTAATTTATTGTAATTCTAGAAGAATTAAAACTCTGATAGGAAACTAAAACAGAAGTAAGTGAGGCTAATAAACTGTTCATTTTTTTTCCCTCTTTAGCAGATAGTAATGTTACCAAACAGCATCGAGTAGGAAGGACAGGTAAGATGTTGTAAGTTTATCCCAACCAACTTAAAGCCCATCATCCAGCTACCTATATGAACTGATGCTTCTTCCATCCTAAAGACACAGCTGTCCTTTATCTTCTAGCCCTGTGCTACATTTTATAATCCTACAGTGACCTTCACTGTCATCTAATTCAGATCTGTCACTCCAACATTCAGAATGGCTGACACAACACAGGGCCAGCGTAACACCCATGTGAGGCGCTGGAGGTTCACAGCAGGATTTTGGTTAGTCATTGTAAGATCATGAGTGAAGTGTTCCAAAGGGATTAGCCATCATAATAAGCTCATGATTAGACTGTGTCTACCTAAAGATTGTACACAGTGAGAACTGCAAATAAATGCAAGTTTGAGGCTGCAAGTCTCCGCTCCTCCTGACTCCCATTATTATCTCAGTTAGTCTGATAGTCATGTCATCTAGACAAGTTCTAGTGAAACTCTCATTGTTTCGGATGATTTTTCCAGTCTAAAGAGCCAAATTTCTTGAATGACTGGTAAAACCCTTTTGAAAGCAAACTTTATTAGCCTTAATCATAAGTTTCATCAGTCCTGGAACAAATGGCATTTTACTTTATCACACACTGTTAAGTTCATTGTATTTGGCCACATCAAATAAGCCTTTCTTACTCAGACAAATGGCTTATTCACAGGAGCTTTCATTTAAAAATGGACTAAGCCAGAAAAACAGATGTATGGGTAGTGGTTTTACAAGATTTAAGAAGTAATGGCATTCTTAACTTCTCCGTATTTTCCTACTTCATCTCACTGCTAGTGTTTTTCAGTGCTAGAAATATTTAGCACCTCCAAATCACTCAGAAAATTTGAAACTCTTGGCATTCACCTAAATCAGACTGAAAATTACCTTCTTTCAGTATACGATTTTTTAGGTTTTATTTGGGTTCTTAGTTACGTGATGCTACTATTCTTCAGTGTGAAAAGCACAACCACTGAAGACTTGATCCTTAACAATGTGCAGTAGCCTAAGGAAATTTTGTCATGGGAGCCTGGAACAGAATCTAAGCTTCTTTGTCTCTATCGAGATCCCTTTGATCTGAAAAATTTCTTGAAGTTGCAAATCATAAAGCTGGTAAGAAGGGCAGTGGCACATCCATTTGATACAAAAAATGCTACCCAAGTGAAATCCGTAATAGAGCAAATTCTGTACACTCAGAGCAGATGGCAGCTGCAAGATTCCTCACAGAAAATGCTTTCTGATGTCTAGAACTCTTTTTGACAGTATTTGCTACATTTTCTGCTTATTAGTAGTTAACAATTGGCTTAAGTATGAAAACACTGGTTTTAATATATTTCCACTTAGTTAAACATAACTCTGGTCATTCTTGGCATGTATCTCAATTTGTCTCTGGAAGGTGAGATCTCTAGAGCATCTTTTCTCCAGCGAAGCCCTAAAGCATCTTACACGCTCAGACCACTACTGATGCTTAGACCTCTCCAGAGCGTATCTTAGCATGGATTGCCTTTGTCCAGTGACAGGAGAAATGTGCATTTATGTAAAGTGGTGTGGGATTTGCGATGTCACGCACAGTGGAAGGTCCTGCTTTGCAGCCTATTTCATAGTGTCGACTTTATTTATTTTGCAAGGACTCAAACACGCTGGCAAGTGTGGAGTCTGCAGTTCCGTGGAAACCAGGCATGCCAAATTGAATACTGACACTGCTAACAGTATTCTCAGACAATCTCTTTAAAAACGATCAGTAATATGAAGATGCCTCCCTTGTCACTTATCCATTCATTTTAGTTTCTTCAGAACAAACTCGTTTTCTAGGACCATCAGAATGTTCTACCTAAATCCAGAAGGAAACTGCGCTGCACGTACTGATGCTGGTAGTACTTAGAGCAAGCTATGGAACAGAAAAACCAGTTAAAATGATGGTGCTTACCCCGTTCTGTGTCATAGAGGTACACAAACTTTTCCCACTTATAGTAAGTCAAGAGACTCAAGATGGCTCCTTTTAATGCTGGCCGCATCTGGATGACGAACTGCACGTCTGCATCTGTTGGGAAGCTTGGTGTGATGAAGGACGTGTGAAGGGCTCCACAGAACGATGTCAGGGTGTTCATTGACATCTGGTCATAGAATCCAAAGATGGCGTAAACTCCTCTGGAAAACTGTGAACAGACTAAGAAAGACAGACAAGGGTGTTAAAATCTGAAATACGCTGAATGCAATCAAACTTTCAAAGTATATTTGAGGTAAGCCTTCTAACCCTTCCTGAAATTCTTCGGTATGATGCAGCAGATGGAGTGAATTAATGAGATAAGATATACTAATTTAAGTGTAGCAATAAGTTGTACCAACTTAGTAGCACTTAAACTGGCCTGAACACATTTATTTTTGGTTGGGTTTTGTCCTGTGTTGTTACAATCCACTAATCTCTCTTTATTCTTTAAAAATGAACATGGGATTACATTGCCTATCTGTAAATACCTTTCCTTCCTTGAGTAGCACCTTGAAAACTCTGTGAGGAGCTACATGACAAATGTCAGGTCTGCCTAAAAGTCAAAATGTTAAGGTGCATTTTTTCCTGGTATCCAAACTTGATTCACATCTGATTTAAAGGAATCTGGATGTTTTATTCCTTTATAGTCCACAACTCTGTGTGGTCTTTTTCAGTAAGAAGTTATCATGGCTTCTTAACTGAGTATTGAAATCTTTCAGAAGCAACTTGGAAAGTCTGTGACTTATTATATGACAACACAAATGAGGAGCACATATTGTTGCTTCATGAGACTAAAGCTGATATCACGTAAGCTGAAGGCTTTTAGTCCTTAACCATTCTGCCATCCTGAGGAACTCATCTTGTACCAGAAAAAAATCAAAATGCCGACAAAGATGGTTTTTTTCACATGTATTTATCTGGGGAAAAACTTCATTATTTCCCATGCCTTATAGAGATTGAACAATGACCATTTTGGACAAAAATGAAAGTATTTCAATTTGTAAACATGGCCAGCTTCACGGGCATAGCAGAAAAAAGAATTTCTTTGTTGTTCAGCTCTGTAGGAAGAGTGCAAAATTCTTGTGACCCTGGGTTCTTTCCATAGAGGGAGCCTGCATCAGAGATAGCGAGAGAGCCTGATCTGTGAGGTGCTGGGGCTCAGGATTATAAAAAGACTGTACAACTGCAATACAATACAGCACAGAAGCACTTCTAATCATACTGTTACTGGACGGGGTTGAGCAAGTCTCATCTGTAATGAAAAAAAGTGTCCCAGAAAAATGTTCATTCAACATTAACAATTTTACTTGTCAAGAACTGGATTTAACAAAAATTTACAACCAGCCCCATTGTCTTGGGGTGATTTTATGGTTATACCCTTTCCTAATCATCTGCTTTACGCCCAGAAATGGCTGCTGTAGCTCTAAGATGAACCACGGACCGGGCTGGAGCCTCGGAACCCCGGGTGTGGGATCTGTTCAAACTCTCTTCACTGGGTGTGCTCGGCGCGGCGTGGACCAGGACATTACATTGTTCCTTTTGTTGGATTCGTTTTTGCTTGCTTAGGCAAGAAGTTTCTTTTTTTTCTTTCCCCACCTTTTTCCCTGGACTCCAGAAGAGATCTTTCAGTTGGTTTTTTGTTGTTTTTTTTTTTTTTTTCTTGAACTGTTTTGGTTTGGTTTCTTTTTTTCCCTCCACTCTCGGGAGCCTGTGGGGGCTGCACTGGATGGCCCAGGCCCCAGGAAAGACCAAGCCAGCAAAAGAAAGGACACCAAAACCCACCAGCTTCGCCTCCTGTGAGGAGGAGACCAACTCCAGAAAGGTTCCCATCTATCCTGCCTGAGTGGCTGCGTGAACTCCTGTTCCTGCCCTTCCCTGAGACAAAGAGGGCAGCCATCATCTTTGCTTCCACACGGCCTAGTGGGGAGTGGGGGTTAAGGTTTTGAAATTTCACTATCTAGCATTTATTCAATCCTTTTCTGTGTCTTGCGGGCAACCTTTTTTTTTGTCAATAAACAGTTTGGGTTTTTTTCACGTTGACCCACTGGTATTCATTTCTCTCACTGGCAAACGGGATTATCGAATCCCTTCTTTTTAGAGGAAATGCTCATTCCAGNAGGGCAGCCATCATCTTTGCTTCCACACGGCCTAGTGGGGAGTGGGGGTTAAGGTTTTGAAATTTCACTATCTAGCATTTATTCAATCCTTTTCTGTGTCTTGCGGGCAACCTTTTTTTTTGTCAATAAACAGTTTGGGTTTTTTTCACGTTGACCCACTGGTATTCATTTCTCTCACTGGCAAACGGGATTATCGAATCCCTTCTTTTTAGAGGAAATGCTCATTCCAGGGCGTTTTCTCCTAAAATTTGTCTCTCAACTGAGACACCCATTAAACACTTTTGCAAAAAAATTGCATATTTAACTTTGCAAAATGCAAGGGGAAGTAACTACCAGTAAGGAAGACATGACTTCTACACAGAAATGTACAGCATCGTTACTTTTGAAAGTACCATCACATTTCCCACCATAAAAGCTACCATTCAGGATCACTAAAAACTGTTTTAGTAATTTTAAAAAGGATTCTCCACAACATCCGCTCATTGACACAGCATCATGGAGAACACCTAAAATCAGCAGTCAGGTGTGAAAATTTGATTTTCTTCCTGGAGCTCTAGATGCAAAAACTAGAAATGCTGTTAAGGAATTTCTTTAAGTATTTAAGCCACTGTAACAGGACATGAGCAGCTGTGGACACCAGCAGCAAATAACAGCTGGTGAGACACAGAAAGGAAATAAGAGGTGGGAATTTCTGAAAGGAAAGTTTGCAGAGGTTCTCAACCACAGGAAAGAAAAGATATAAAAGAAGTTATAATACAGTAAGAGTTTATTCCCAGAGGCATGACTGAGGAATTAAATACACTGTTTAAAAAGGCATGTTGTTAAACTATATACCAGCAGGATATAAAGCAGAAAAGCTACCATAAAAAATTATCTGCTGAAGTAACAAATAAAAAGCATTAACTTACAGGTGGAAAAAAGGGAAAAACAAAAATTACATTAGAAAGTCTGGCAGTCTCCAAACCATTTAAATGGTGTGTAAACCCTCTAATTCCATGGGAATAATCAGTGAAGTGGGATTAATGGAAATGAGCATCCTCACATACATTGAGCCCGTACCTCACAGATCAAGCTTCTTTTACATATTTATTAATGGCCTAGTTTACTAGTTTTTATGTAGATAGATTCTGTACTGCAGAGAAAAGCAAGTATTCCAGGAATCGTCCCTTCTTGCAATGTAAACAAACGTATTCTCAAAGATCTCCTGAACCTAAAAACCGAGAGTATTTCGAACAGTCCTGGATTCACCCATTATTTCTTATCATGTGTAAGACTCAGGAATACTTCTGAACTGTGACCCAAATGAATTAAAGTACATTTTCCCAGCAGACTGTGCTTGTTTATGCAGAGCCCATCCTCAACTGGTGAGTAATCTGAGAAAAAAACAGTCTGGGAACAACCTGATTAAGCAGGACCTTCTCCAAGTAACACCTTACAGCCAACATGGAGCTGCTGCTCACGTGGAGGTGAGAGCTTCTGATTTGGTCCTCCACGTATTTGCAACTATTTGTCCTACTGGAGGATCACCAAAAATATCTTCTAACAAATGCAACTGCCCACTCTTATTTCCCCTGGTTCAGGTTTGTATTCACTGCAGATTTTAAAGATTAACCCTTTGATAGACTGTCTTCTATTAGTAGCTCATTATTCCTGACTATCTATTCTGCATGCACTGTAGGATGCCAATTTAGTTTTACCAGTCCATCTAAAAGGCAAATAAACCTTTGTTTTTATAAGGAAAAGCTAAAAGGCCAATTATCTTGGTCCTCAGTGTTCACTTGCATTTTTGAGCTCACAGTTTTTGTTAAAATTTTGTAGCATTAGGTCTTTCACACAGTCTGTGACCTAATCTCTGTGATCAGACAAACCTATGGAATATCCATGAACCCGCAGTGATATTGTTACTTGTTTTCCAAAAAACAAATGTGTAATTACATTCATTTTAATTACACTGTTATTCTAGCATCACTGAGCCACAGGAAAAAATTTTAAAAGGCTAACTAAGCCTTAGCCTTAAGCTCTTTTTACAAACTACTTTCTACTGACAATCAGAATAATCTCCATGTGTGAGTAAGAATTTTGGTATTTTTCCTTAATTAATCACAGTTGATTTGTGGGGTTTTTTCCCTATTTGAAAAATGCAGATGGTCAAACACATACTTTGGCTGTTAAAGAAATTATTTGGACAACCTCATTCCTCAGGAAAAAAAGCAATTTTTTTGCTGAGCTATGAAACTGCTCTTAATTATGTGGATGCACATCTGTTTCCAAGGACAGCACATAACCAAGTTGCTTTATAACCTGATCTGAAAAAATTTCAATGTCCACAAATGAGGGAGAGAGGTCCTGAGCAGCAGTTAAGCAATGGGAGATCATGATAAGCCATTATTTTGGCATTAGGTGCAAGGTGAGTGTTTATTAATGGAGATCTAACACTGGACTTGTTCTCAGAGTGAGCTGCCACATGCCATCATGTCCAGGAGAGGAAGTGATGGCATGACAGAAGCCTGTGAATTCTCAAGCATGTCAAGAGAAGATAAGAAACTTTCGGGTCATGGCAAACTGGTGTTTCCTGCCAAGTAAGGAAAATGCTCAGAGCCAGAGTGATAACAGTAGTAAGCAGAATTTACTTAAAAAAAACCCCCAAACCAAACAACAACAACAACCCAAAAAACAAAACAAATCACAAAAAAAAAGGAAAAAAAACCTCCCCAGACCCCAAAACCAACGAACCAAAATGCAACAGAAGCCAAATAAATAAAAATCTTAGTTTCCATACTGAATAGCAGCTGAGCCATCCTAACCCGGCATAACCCAATGAACCCAGACTTCTGTTTTACTTGCATTTTCATCCTCCCTCCAGTCAAATCAGGCCCACTACTAAAACTTGCTAAGATTAATCAGATAAGTCTTTTTCTGCACTCAGATCCCAGGAAGGCTGCAGGCCAGAATCTCAAAAGACGCCCCACTTCACACAAGTTATTAGATGTTTTATGTATTTTTAAAATTTATTTTTGCTTTCTAATGGTATTTAGTTTTTCTGTGTTTTAGTGACTGTGAGTATTCCTGACACAACAAGGTTGTATAGGACCCGACATTTCGACTGTCTATTGCCTGGAAGCTAAAGTCAAAACTTCTCTGACACCTTTTTTTTTTTTTAAACTTCCAGTTCTTACTATAAACAACTGAAGCGTTACTAGGAACATTTACAAGTAGGTTTGGATTTTGCTTGTTTAAAGAAAAGATGTATATAGCTAACAAAAGAGATATGTTAACGGTGGATTGTAATACACAATTTCCTCTGGATGATATCATTAATAACTGAATTGTCAAAGTCAGCAAGATCCTCCCAGGTGTGGCATCCAGGGCACTTCTGCCCTGGATGCAACAGCCCGGTAGTTTTGGAGTCAGGGGTTGGAGGTTACAATACCTCAGACATTATTCCTTCTTCATTACTCTCTTTATGAGCAAGTAATTTCCCCTTTGTCCATATCAATTTCTTATAAAGTAGGTCTGACGAAATTACCCTGTGTCACAGGGGCACTGTCAGCCTGTTTCAGCGATACTCCCACAGCTCTTTGGGAGCGAAGGCACCGTAGGAGCTCCATCTCAGCTGACATTATCGCGTGTTGCTCATACCAGTTCCTCAGCTTTGTGCTATGTGTTTCCCTCAGCTGTGAAATAATTTTATTCCCTCCACTTTCTTCTGCCAATTGTCTTGGATTCCAGACAACTCTCACTGCCAGCTTCAGCCAACAGACTAATGGGACTACTTTGTAATGGAATAATATGCAGCCTATCTCAGAGCAGTTGCCATTTTCTAGGGCTCCATCCTGACCTCCTTGTTGTAATAAAGCAAGGGTTACCATTAACATTACCTCTTACAGTAAGAACACAGACTTACTCTTAGAGAGACAGACAATGCCTCTACTGCTTTCTTTTGCTTTCATTTTAACACACAGAATGAAAAGCAACAACTCTCTCTACCTTGAGCCCTGAGGAGATCAGCAGAGCAGTGCCCCTGAATTCAGAACGAGCTACTTTCAGAGGGCTCCAGGCAATCAGACTTGAGAGCTTCCTTTAAAGACAAGCCCATCATATTAAAAATTTAAAATTATGTGAACTGCATTTACCTATAGCAAATAAAACCATCTTTTACATTTTAATTAAGACCCTGAATTCTGTCATGAAGAAAATATTGTTTAAAATTCAGGTGAGAAAAGATGCCTTTCTGAAAACAGCTACTCCTGGAATAGCTAACAGTGAACATTCCTGGGGGCAGGAGAGAATCAGGGAAGCTACAACTTGAAATTGGATACAAATCTTCCTGAGATATTGGCTAACATGACTTCTCATCCTACCTGGAAAAAGATATGCCCTCACAAACAAAAAAATATCCCCTGAGAAAAAACCCCACCAACCCAAAACCTCACAGCAGAGCACAAAACAAAACCATGATTTACTCTTGTTACTTCATTTATGGCATCAGATTTCTCAATGATAACATTGCAATGTTTTATCCAGTTCTTTTTATAAAAAACTACTCAGCTTCCTTCATTCTATCTAATGTCTTCTTCAAATATACACACTTCCTTCAGTTTGCATTTCTTTTTAGGAGAGCAAATAAAATAAAACCAGCACATTCAGGCAGCAGGAGGGAGATATTATTAAACTGCAAATGAAAGGCATAAGGATTAATCCATTCATATTTTACAAACCATTTACTGGAAAGTAATTCAAAACACATGTTCAGATCCAAGCATCCCCGAACACTCTCTGGTCAAGATCCTATTCAAGATCACTTTGGTCACCACTTCACAACTCCATCACGCACTGTTAAAGAAGTCTTTATTTCTTACCTGCCTTTCAGGATGACTTTGGAACCCCAATCCCCATTACAGTTCCTTGGTGCTGGTTGCTGTACAAACCCATCACCACAGCCTTGGTTTCCCTCAGCGTGCCCAATTACTTATGACAGACTTGACTCATTAAACTTTACACATTTTGGCTTTTATGTATACGACTGTGGTCAAATAAAACCCTAACAATGAATTTGTTGTGTGTGGATCTTCTCTTCACACTGAAACATTTGTGTGAATTTTCTGAGCAGATGAGAAATGCCAGCTTGCAATGACACAAACGGGCCGCTTAGGCTGTAACGCTGCTAGTGGGAACAGCAGCAGCACCAAGGCTCACGCATGCCACGACGAGGGTATTTGTCCATTTGCACAGCTTCAGTCAGATAAAAGTAAACCAGGATCAAAACCTCTCTGGCCCAAACTGCCCCTTTTGATGTATATGCAAATGAAAACATTGGTATTTAAAGAACTAGCTAATATATTTAAAATGCCAGTAAAAAGGGCATTCTTGAGTACCAAACTCTAAGACAGGCTGAACGCAACCTTGATTTTACTGAGAAAGCTGTGCTTAACTTTCTGAAAACTGTTCTAGTCTGAGAAGGTACTGCAGGTAGCCTGAGCAGCTTGGAACAGGCAATGCTACTTGTGTTGCTATTTTCTACTCACTTACTGTTCAGCTCCCAAGCTATTTCCAAACCTAAGATGGTGTAGAGTTCGAACTACCTCTGTTTTCAGGTTATTGGCCACAAAGCTAAAAAAACCCACCAACTTCTTTTTTTTTCTGTAGAATCTTGTTAAAACTCAAGCATAAAATGAGTCTTGTGTCTCACAAACCTACCAAATGGTTTTAATTTAAAAAAAAAGAACAATCACTTGCCATTCAGAATCTCTGCATTTATGACACATTTCTGATGGTGGAAGAAACCCAGGAGTCAATCCAGCTGGCTTTCAGGAAAAGTGTCAGCCTCTTCTAAGGACCAAATTAAGAAAGGATTTTGTTTACTTGGGATCCCTGTTACACACTGATTTTTTAAAATATACCATTGATTCTAAATACTATTAGAACATTCCTTTTGGAAGGCTATGAGTCAGATAATCATGACTTATTTTGAAGTATAAACCAAAAAGAAATAAAATAGAGGTTTGAAAGAAATAAAATAAGAGGTTTAAGCTTAAAATGGATTAAAGGTGAGAGAAGAGATATATGTGCCATAAAAATCAACTGATTTTTTTTTGGAAGATGATTTAAAAAACGTGTTAGGTACTTCAGGACTAAACTTAGGTACGTGCTGATCGGAATACTACACTATCCTGCTTGTGTCTTTACAAGATGGAGTTCAAGCTCTGAGACCAGGCACCACAGACTATAGCCAAGTTTTCTATTCTTAAACCCATCCTGGCAATTCACGATCTTCTACTGTTAACAGAACACTTTTCATCCTGATCCCACCATCCCCACAAGCTGCTCACAAGAAGCGTTTCTTTTAAAGGAAAGACATTGAATACATACCACGCAGTTTTAAACAAAGAGCTTGTAGAAAGAAGACTTTGTAACACTGTCGTAGAAGTCAAATTTAAATGCTGTGGATTTGTGTTATTTGTGACCTCTTCTGCTTTCTGCCTAGGGAGGTCTTGACACCAAAGTAGATGCTTGCAGGAGAAGCAGCAAGAGGCTTCTCTTGGCAGACAGTTAAACTCACTGCTGGAGAGAAATGGAAAGGCATTGGTATCTGCCTTTGGTGAAGAGATGTTTCTGCTCAGCTACTCCAGGATGATCAATGCCTTGCCAACAGCAGCAGTATGTGCAATGCCAACACTGCTCCTGACTGCAGCCCCACCATCCTGGATGCTTAAGATTTATGGCACCAGCCTCCCTCAGGTTCAGAGAGTGTTACAGACTTAATGAGTGGATGTAAAGCAGTTCATTGAGCTCTGCCCTTCGAGAAAGCTTTAGCCTATCCTGTACACACAACCACACAGTCCCTTCTTCATGAACCACAGGAGATGAGCTAACACCTGTGTGAGGGAGACAGAGGACCTGGCAAAGCTTTCTGCAGGAGAGTCTAAATATATTCCCAGCAAACAACAATCACTTGCATTCTTCACATCCAAGACTCCAACTCCTGTTCCATGACTAATCTCTGCAGAAACACGGACAGTGTGCATGCAACACAAATATGTAACACTGACTCAAGTGAAATAACTTGTTTCCATCTGTTGCACCATTTGAAATGCTTTTAATTTAATCTCATATGTCATGCCTGCTCGCTGTGATCACTTTGGACTGTAAATGTATCTCTTATTTTCTAAAGCAATTTTTCTAAAAATGTTGGTTGGAGGAAAATATAAAAAGCCCTGTTCTTTCAAAAATTGTCCAGGTATAACTCACTAGAAAATTTAGCAGCCACTTATTTACAAGCAGGCAATATATTCTAATAATATGCATATTCTAATAAACACAGTAACATGAATGATTCTGTAAGTATATTCAGAGTAATAAGAGTTCCACAAGCCATTAAGCACTCTGCCTTGGAACAAAAAGACATGTTCAAAAAAGTGTTTTTAATATGAACTTGACAAGATGTGATAGACAAGGGAGTACCCACTTCACTATTGTTACCTTCTTCAGAGACGACCTATCTTAATAATACTTTGAACAGCAGGCTAAGGGAAAGCTAGAGCTTTGTGGTATGAAAAAAAAAAATCACACCCATCAGAAAGGGCAGCATTTTGCAGTTGAGGATGTTAGGCAGAACGTAGGGTTGAATCAAAGAGCAGCAGTTAAAGGCAATGCTGTGCCTCAGAGCTGCGAATCAGCAGCCATGATCTCCAGCACTCCAGTACTCTGAAGGGATTTCTTGTATCACTGGAACACCTCAGTGCAGAGGAAGTGAAAAGGCAGAGGCATATTATTAAATGTATGCTTGTTCAGCAGATCCTTCTGTAAGTGATTTCAGAAGTTGACTTCATTCTGGGCTACTGTGGTGAGAGGCAATAAATCAAAACAAGGCTCTGGCGGTGTGATGAAAGATGAGCTGAGTCTGCTGAGGTGGTGCCATTTATAGGCCTGTGGGGATATATTACAGAGGATGAGATAGAAGAGGCGAAGTGGCCGACACACCTGAAGCACTGAGCTGGGTAAAATTCACCAGGAGGTGAAGGCCACAGTTAAGGTCGTTCAAGGAGAAAGGGGACACGAACGCCAAAACAGCAGCTGTGCAAGCAGCCTCCAGCTCTGGAGGGTTTCCAGTTGGCTCTGTGTTTGCAGAGCATGGTGCTGGCTGACAGACAGCCCAGTTTACCCAAAGCATCAGTCCCTCACACTTTCCTGGAGGCTCTGCAATGGTATTCCAGCAAGCACTGTCACTGCAAGTACATCTTGGACCAGTGGACTGGATTTCACATTTCTGTATCTCCTCCCCTGTTCTATCCAAAGTTCGTGGGGCTATGCAATGCTCACCCTTGTGTTCCACTGCTGTAAGCTTATCAGTCTGAGAGGCTTCAGACCAGTTAATGCAGAAGCAGAAACAGGATGGCTGTGAAAACTGGCTTCAGCAGCCAGGGAAATTATTTGAAGATGCTCCTCAGAGGTCCAATAAAGCACCCATCAGTATCACTGGAGAAGTTCACATGGAATTCAGCGAAAGCCGGACTAGAACTGAGAGACCTATTCACACTGAAAGTGCAAACTACAGAAATGCCACATCAACATCCCAAATGCCCTTACAAAAGCATCCTCCCATCTGTTTTTGTTCTCAATATTATTTCTGTCTGCCTTAGTCCTAAGAGTTCTTGCTACCAGCCTCCTGGACCTTCATGATCACATCTGACAGTAATTCACAGACCAGTACCCTCAGCTAAGCCAGTGCCTTATTTACAGGGAACAACAAGAATATTATTCTTTATAAATTATGCATAATCACTATTTATCAAGCTGGGTTAATTGGCACATAACAAAAGACTTGTCTGGTGCACAGCTGAATAATGTGGAAGCCAAAATTGATGGAAATGGTACAGCAAAAGCCTGACTGTGAAAGAAAAGTCACATTGCTACATGCTAATTCTTAACTGATTGCTGCCCTTTCAGAGGGGGAACGGGAGGCCAAGAGAGACAGACCTAGTTTGAAATTATGTGGTAATCTCAGAGGGTTTGGACACATTGTCATAGCTTTATATACAGGTTTAAAGTCTGCTCCCAGCCACTCGCATAGTGAAATGTTAACATGGTGCACATGCATTTTTTGTGCTCCATGAGATGTTGCTACATTCATAAACAGAGAACAATCTCATTAATCATCAGCAACAGCATGAGACTGTGGTCTGCAGGGGTATGAGTGATGCTGATAGAGAAGTGGAGCTCTTCCCACATTCTCACTTGACAGGGAAGAGCTAAATGCCTCATACCAAAGTCAGACTAGCAGCCCTTTGGTTCTAGGATCAAGAGATCCTAGAAGCTCTCATCAGAACCCTGGTGTGCCATGAGACAGTGGCAGTGTGGGGCAGCACTTGACTTTCTCTAGAACATACACACCTGAAGAACCACAGCTTAGTTAACCTGGCTCTACATGCATAGAAGGTTTTACTTAATGTCCTACATCCCAAAGCTGTGTGCACAAATTTAGGAACATGCTTAGGTGTTTTGATGGACAAAGACTGAAGCATGTGCTCAAGACACTGAATCAGAGCTGAGGGTCAAATTACCATGGTGCTCACTCTGGTGGGAGGTTCTCCTTCCGTGAGGCATTACAATCTAGCTGTATTACAGGTTGTCAGATGATTTAGTCTGATTTACACCATTACACTTCCACACTTCCTTGGTCTCTTCTCTACTAACACTTACTAAAATCTCTCCTAGCAGTAAAACACCTACAAATCCATGACTTCAAAGTACAGCCCTTCTTTTCCTCTCTCTTTCTCCCTCTCTCTCTCACTTACCAGGAGAGTTAAAAGAAAATTAGAAGACTCTTGTAACTTCCATTCCTATGAGTTAGAAACTCTTTTATTCACAAACATCACCCAGACCAGAGAATCCCCCTGTGATCTTACCGTATTTGTGGTCTCATCATCATGAATATAAATGGTGTAGTACCACAGATATTTAAAAAAAAAATATCTGGATTACATTATTGCCATTACAGCTCCTCCGCTACTGGAAACATGGTTAGCAAATATTAGCTTTCTTCTGAAAATATTCTGACATTTTATTAGAAGTATCAAAATAATTCTTCTCTCTGGCTTTTTACAAGAATCACTAAATCTGCTAACAACTTGCTTGTGTACACCAATAAATTCCAAGCGTCCCTCAAAACTACTGAGTAAACTTAGAAGGGAGAGGAAGAATGAAGCAGGGGGAAGTCCAAAACAACAATGTTGCTGCAACACTATCCAAGCCTTTTCTGGTTTTGGGAACAAAAACGCCAATCCTTATGGCAGAAAGTAACTATGAATTTCTAAAGAGCAATGCTTGTGGATCGTTCCCTCGGTAACACTCACTTAAAGACACTTTAACTCTCGATCAGTCTTTGACACACCCATTTAGGGGAATTATCCCATTTAGGGGATATTTTTTCAGCCAAGGAACAAGCAGATGAGTCTCACCACTGTCTGAAACACGACCATGAAACATCCAAATCAGTACAGAGTTGGGGAAAACAGTCTCAAAAGGGCAGTGTGTATCTTTAGGACAATAGTTCTGATGTCCAATCTACCAAACAGCTAAACTGCAGCACTTTGGATGACAGACGGCAATAAATTTCTCTGCCTTAAGGCAATTTCCCACAGGGCTGTACCATTCCTGAAGCTCTGCAGTGAGCTGCAGGTTGAGCTCCTTCCAGAAGACCATCATCTCTGAAGGCCTGTCCCCACTGCTGCTTCTCCCTTGTTTGCAGCACCACCTGTTCTGGGAGGTCAACCACAGAACAAAAGTGTGTTAAGGACAGGAAGAATTTTAGTGAGAGATGAGACTGGAGAGAGCCACTGCCCATGGATGACATGACCAGGCTCAGGAGGCAGGGCAGCCCTTATTCACAGCAGGCACAGACACAACGATGGGAGGAACCATTTCATGAACTCAATGAACTCGATTAATTTTTCAGCTGCCTTTCAAAAAAGCTTTTAAAAAATCAGCTTGCTGTGCACAACAGAATAGGAACTGATATGCGACTACAGTTAGACACTGTAAATAATGCCTTACTTTGATTTAAATGTACCCATGTCCTACCAAATAAAAACTTACTACATTTCTGCTTTACTAATTTCTTATAAAGTAACTCACAATATCTTCCAGATTTTATAGATTAATGATTCTGAATTTTAACTTGAAAATTGCACTGCCAATTTCAGAGTAAATTTAAAATATTTTTCTCTTGTTAGAACCCATGTAACACTCAAGAGAAGCCTTCACATCATTCAGCAAAAAGCAGCTCATCACAAAGTTAGGTTCCAAACCAGGAAACCTCTCTCTGCATCACCCACAAATGCATCTCATGGAATTCTATACTGCCTAAGCAGCAGACAACAGAAAGGGCTATGACAATGTGCCCTTGTATTTGATTAAACTGATACACTAGGCTACTGCTACTGAATTTTCCTAGTCTGATTCTCAAACCAACTCTCTGACAGTGTCAAGCTTTTAAAAGTGCCCCATCAACAGACTATTTTTAGACTACTTGAAAATTTTGTAGGCCTTGAATAGATTTATTTGTTGAACTCAGGTAGTAAAGCTTTTCAGACAGATTAATGGACTAAGTGAAGTGTCTCTCCAGACTATACTAGGAGGTTTAAGAGACCTCATTTTCTAAGAAATGTCAGCTATAGGCACAGAAGACTTCTTTGTACTGTGATTTTCTCCATGTATTTTCCATTTGCACGAGCCAGTCCAAGCCCTCCTTCCCACTGGCAATGTTATCAGTGAGACAATACCTTTCTATAACAAAAATAGCACAGAAACTTGCATAAGAAAAATGAATTTGATAACAATAGAATGACTTTCTCATAATAATTTAACAAGTTGAAGACATGAAGATTTAAATCCTCCAGAAGAGCTGCATAAAAGGGATTGATGAATTCATCAGCTCTTCCAAGCTTCCCAAGGAAGCCCAGACAATATTTCTTACCTCCTGTTCTACAGATACCACCTATAAAAGAAAAGTAGGCATTCAAGTCCCTCTATTATGCTATTCTTTGCCTCTGGGGCTAAACTCACTGTTGAATCTGCTGTAAGTAAATGTGACACATTTAAACAAATTGTGATTTGTTTCTAATCTTTCTCATTAGAATAATACACTTGGAACACCCTTTCTGGTTAGGAGCATGATTCTGAACCCTGAGGTTACTGTATGGACATATAGTAAGCTGCTGACCTTTATAGTTTTCCACTAAGCCAAGAAAAGTCTGCAAAAACATGCCAGAAATGCAAACCTAGGCTATCGCTAGTTTTACTTAAGCACTGCCAGTATATTCCAGTATTTCAAAAAGTCCTGAGACCTACAGAAACCATATCAAACAAACCAAATTATGAACTCCATGGATTGAAAAATCACGGACTGCTCAAAAGTTTTTGTGGATGTAGCAGTATACTTTTATATACAGTTCTTTCTCTTTTCTTGTTATTGTATAAATAAAAAGAAGACAAAGTGAAAGGACTAACAAACACAGGAATGTAATCCTATAATAAGTCAGCAATTGCTGCCACTTACAAAAATGAGAGAAAAAAAAAAAAAGAAGAAATGTTTTTTCCTCTCTGGCTGACTGTCATGTTGGGGCTATGAGTAAGGACAGCAGGAAATAATTTTACACATAGTATATAGAATTCGTAACTTAACCCTGTCTCTTTAGGCATAGAACCTTTGGGATTTTATTGTTTTAATCCATGTTTGATAGTAATATCTCATTCCATCAAAATTATCGGGTTATACAAGGATTCAGTGGTAGCCAGCTGATAGGAGCCTCCCTTTCACTCTGGAGGAATCAAAACACAACTACACTGAATCTTTCCTCTTACTTTGTTGAAGGACTATAGGAACAGAAAGAGAGATTGACAGTGACAGGATAATTCAGTAGCCATGAATATATGGCTAAACATTAGTTCCAAAAGAAGCAAATATGATTTAATTTCTGTTCTTTAGAAAACAACTTTCCCTTCCATAAAATCTACCTATGATACAGTAATTGAAAATCTTTCTCAGCAGCACCAGCAAACACACCAAGGTTGTCCCCTAGAAGTGAGTATTTTCAAGCCATTTCACATCTTAGAAAGAAGTGCAGTTCAACTCTTGGCTCCAGGTCCTTTTCCAAATTGTGGCTTCCCTTCACTCACTTGGTCCTATTCTTCCTCTCTCAGCACCCAAACTCGCTCTCAAATAAAACACATCCTGCTATAACACAATTAACTTTGACTAAAAACATAAGAGGGAGAGTATTGCTGCAAAGAAAGAAAACCATGGAAATGCCACAATAAAAATATTTTCTTTTACCAAAAGGATGGTTCAAACAAGTGTAAATAAATTCAGTATCTAGGATTTTCATGACTTCAGCTAAGCCGAATAAATGTGCTGGGTCAAGCCAATAAGTGAAACTAATCATGCTCTACAGAGCTGTAGCCTTCTGACGAGCCACATTCTGAAGTCTCTTTCTAAAACTGTTGTATCTACAGAGTCCATTCAAACTTCCCAAATGAGGGAGGGAATCCAAAGCACAGCCAGCTAATTAGAGCCAACAATGTGGGAAATGCAGGATAATTAAATTCTTCTCCTAAAAGATTTATTTCTGAATATCAGTTTTGGGAGACCAGGGGGGAGCAAGTGAGAAATTAATCTCACTCTGGAAAACTTAACTCGTCTTTGTGAGACTCTCCTCAGGAATGGAGCAATAATATGGTGTTGCTTATTAAGAAACAGTATAAATCACAGCAATATTACACAAAGATGCTGCCGTACACATAATTTTAAAATTTGTGTCCTCGATATAAGCAGATATTATCTGCACAAGCAGAAGATGTACATTTAGTCCATGACACAATTACAGTGAAAAAGAATAAAACCAAGTTTGAATCAAAAGAAAAATATAAATAAAACCCAAGAGTTCTTAAAAATAAGAATTGTCAAACACAAGAGGAAGGGTTCTTCCTCTAAAACAGCATAATGAGAGCTTTTGTGTTTAAAAATGTAATTGCCGCCCAAGATTAGAAAAAGCTACCTGTTATGGATGACTCTGGAAGGATGGTTCAGGCGAAGAATCTGGGCTTGTGATTAACTAGATCTGAAAAATAACCAGTCATTTAAGCTAAGTAAGCCTACATGTTCTCATTCTCCTGAAGGACAACACAACTCACCGCAACTGACATCTAACGGAGATTACACAGATTGCCTCTTGCAATGGATATTGCTGCTCACAAAGAACAAAGCTGGGGCCTGAATTAGAATATCCACACAGCATTTTATACAGCTGAGCAGACTGTTGAAAGGCAAGTTTGGACATTAGGGTGTCCAGTTTCAACATCCAACTTCTCCAACAAGGTGTTTATGCCCTTATGGACAAGAGCACAGGACACCGAAGAATATTAAATAAGGTGTTTTAGCTACAAGTCCTACAAGCAACCTCTCAAATGACATTATCACCCTTTCTTATTTCTTCCTCTGCCAATCTTTTCTCAAGAACCCAGATAACCATCACAGGTAATCTTCATTACCACAACTGATCTTGTATCTTTAAAAGACAAGCAGGACAGAAGCAGTCATATTGCAGCTCCACAGAAGAATGAGACAGTTCTGCTTAGGGAAGAACACCTTTCTTTAGGATTCACAGGAAATTTTCCTCTTTACACTAAAGTGAACTGTAGAAATGTCACAGTTTTCTATAATCAAAGATAGAAAAAAACCAGAGATTCATCACTGTACATTTCTTCACCCTCAAGCTGCCCTTTCTGCTGAGGAAGCCAGAAAGGTTAAGGTATCTAGCAAAAATACCTGCTTATCACGTCCCAAGTCGGCTTTGTGAGTAACTTAACACTGCAGCTGAATAGTCAAACTCACATCCGTGCTTTAATTAGAGGTAAGGGGAGCACCTACTGTTTGCATTTACAGTCTGTCTGGTTCGTGAGCGGCAGGAGCAAGTTCAGCCATCACAACTGCTCGGCTTGTGCTCCTCTGATGCATCGTTCCAGCAGGGGAACAATTAAGCAGACCCATTCACAGCTGAAGAGACCACTAAATTTTGCCAAGTGCAGTCACTAGTGTTTCATCCTTGCTACTGTGTCTTGTCAGCCACT
This sequence comes from Mohoua ochrocephala, assembly GCA_013398855.1. Classification (NCBI taxonomy): domain Eukaryota; kingdom Metazoa; phylum Chordata; class Aves; order Passeriformes; family Acanthizidae; genus Mohoua; species Mohoua ochrocephala. The sequence goes on from VZTA01008010.1 coordinate 224,707, forward strand.
GCACCACACAAATTATCAACAGAATCCATCTCTCTCTGCTGACAGCATGGGCGTGGGGGTGTCTATTCTCCCATGAACACATAGGATATTTATTCCGCTAACTCATCCACTTATATAGACATTGAGCATAACCCGTCTCATAAGAGGAGATTAAATTTTTGGAGAAAGAATTTAAGAATAAAACATCATCAATTAAAGAGGTGGTATTAGAACAGCTTCATTGCAGAGACTGAGACAAAGGAAAAGCAAGCAGAAGGAAGCAGACAGATAAAAAGTGGCTTGCTAGGATCTGAAAAACCAATGACAAGAGACACTCAAATGAAGCTTTTTCTTGGTTGCAAATCTTATAGGTTAAGAAAAAAAATCTCACACTATGAAGGAAAAGAAAGAAAGAAAGAACAAGAGAAAAATTATTTTCCTATTCAGGAAATTGATAGTTCATGCTGTAAAGAAACCTAGAATTATGGTAAAAAATATTCCACTTGAAAGCTATGACAAGTAATGCAAGCTGAGGAAGAATATGACCCTTTGGCAACCGAACAACACACAAATTCATAGCAAATCTGTAAACATTTTTATACACTGTACTGCCAAAAAGAACTGCTAAATATCATTTTAAGAACCATAGTGACATAGATCTGCTTCCATGAGGCATGGTAAGTCAATCTACTCCAGCTGAAGTGACCTGGACTTAGGTATTTAATGAAACTTTAAATGCAATTATTTAATAAATTGGCTACAATTGCAAACACATTTTAAAACACACCCTAGCATTCTACAGTTGCTTCTGTCACCACTGTGTACTACTGGAGTTATGTTCAATGTACCAATTAGTTCAGGTAAATAGAGGGAAAGTCTGATCTCAGGACAGCTGCTAGAGGCAGTGTGTTATTTCAGATATAAACAAGTAAGCATGAGTAAAACTAAAATAAAAATGCTCTGAGAAGTTTAATCTATTTTCAATCGCTCACGACTACAGAGCAAGACAACGGAAATTTTCAAGCACGGTACTTAAAGATGTATCTAATCTTTATTTAACGATCACACTTTTTCAAAATATGAATCCTTCAAATATACAGCAATGTATCAATGAAAGAGCACATTCTCTAAAATGCGAGAGGGGCTTTTATTTCAACTTTTGGGGTTCTAACTCATTTGAGTTAGGAGAACAGATTGTTCCACAGCCAACAGGCCATCTGCTGACCTTGTCTCCAGTGAATCCCATGGCAAAAGACATTGTGATGGAACAACCCAGGCAACTGGGATACACACCATTAAGTAAACGACAGAATGAAGAATGGAAAACTTTTGAGGGTAACTGTAGACAAACACAATCACTGCATCAATGCATTTTTTTTTAAATAAAAAAAATGAGAAAGATGAAGGTATTTGCTCTGAAGCCAGAAGACTACTACTGTACGCACTGCAAACAGGGCATGTCTCAAGGATTTCTTTAATTTTAAAACGAAACTCTGGTAATAAAGCACACTTGAATCGTATCTTTTCTATCTGCAACTTCCAAGAAGTCCTTTTACTCTTTTGATAAAACAAAATGTTCTTCACCTCCACCGCAGAAGATTGTTTAAACCAGTTAGGACTCATTGGAGTTTTGCTGTGTCCCCTCATTTCAACACAAACTTGTTAACTCGTTGTTTCTAACAGAGGTACTTGAATATTTTCAGAGTCTGATGCTCCATTCTGTATTCCTTCAAGTAACTTTTAATACTTTTGAATTAGGGTAAGAAAAGTAAATGCAGACACTGCCTGCAAGGACATATAATTCAGTGTACTATTTCATAACCCAGCTGTCAACAGAGACAACATTTTTATAATCCATGTATTGTATGCGTGCCAGTATGAGATGAATAGTCCTGTAACTATAATCAATACCGTTCATTCAAACAACTGGCAGCAGCATTTCAGACAACTGGCAATTTCATCAGTTTCACTGGGCTGCCCAAAAATAAACAGCTTGAGAAGGATGAATGATCTCTGTGGTTATCTATAAATAATACTAATCTCAGTCATTTGTTTCAGACTGGGAACAGCATCATCACTAGGAGCTGCAGAAGTCCCATATCAGTGCAGAAGGCATGGCAGCCTTCAAGAAACTAAAGAAATGCTGATGAATTTTACTGTTGGTTTTTCATTCACACAGTTACTGTATTTACATACAGGCTCCACTGAAAGCTCCAGCATCCCTCCAGTGCTTCAGCAGTTCCAGTTTTGCGAGAAACTCACACGATCTCAAGGACTGGTAAACATCTCAGAACTCAAACTGGATTCACAGAAAGCTCCAATGATCTGAGCAAACCCAGCCTGAGTAGTGACTTACACTAATGCCACTTAAAAGGAAACGTGAGCAAGTTTGGGGTTTTTAACTACTTTAGTGTGAAACTTGCCCACTCTCAAAAGAGTTTTTGAGAGCAAAACAAACCAAACAGCTCCATGCAAGTGAGACTAACGCCAAGGCTGATGGGCGCGAGGTGAACCCAGGCAGACGGGGAACAGAAGGCGCCATTCACAGGCCTGTTCACTGTCTCTGGGAAGTGAAATAGCTCTTTTTTTTTAAATTGTGCTCTATCTGCTCCTATCTATCGAAGCAAAGCAAGAACAGAGAACAGAGAAAAAGGAATAAAGACAGCTGACTAAAGGGAAAAACCACATCCCTGCAGAGTACAGATCCCAAAGAAAGCTTCCAAAGCCCTGAAGTGAAAAAGATCCAGTTGCTGTGGTTGTAGTGACTCTCTCCCTGGCAACTTTCTGGGGCTGTGGGCAAGCACTGCAACACCACTGCCGCCTGGCATGTGACCCTGTGCATCGGTGGGTCACCAGCCCCGGGCTGAGGCACATATCTCCTGTCCCTGCAGGAAAATCTCCTAACCACCAGGAATTCTCACTAGGTTTTCTACCCTATTTCACCGTTAAGAACTACAAGATGCCTGGTGTGTGCTCTAGGGAAAAGAGAGGAAAGATCAGTTCTCCCAAGGACCTAGAGGTTGGCAATCCTTGGCTCCCAGGCAGGATTTGTGGTGCCATGAGCCACCACTGCAGAGAGCTCAATACACCACTGGACTGCAGCAATTCTTTTCTGCAGATATCATGAATGGGAGCCAAGGCCATCACCTCAGCTCCTTCGCACAGAGTGTAATGCTCCAAAGAAACTCCATCAGATGAGCTCTGCAGAAGTGCCCAAGCCCTCTGAACACACTCTGAGCAGCAAGCAACAGCACATCTGTGTGCACCCAGGTAACCAAACTGCTGCTGCAGCAAGCGTCAAAAGTCACATTGTTCCATCTACATTCACAATCACTCTTCAGTCTTAAAGCCTGTTGCTCAGAAAATTTATATTCTGGCAATCAAAATAATCTTCAACTTGTAGCATTATCCAATTGACAAGCTTATTGCTAGTTTAATGACAACAAGCACGCCGAGCCGCACTAAGCCAGCATTGCAGTGGGATGTTTCCAGCAACATGGCCAACAGCAAAAAAGATTAATGGCACCACCTTCTCTGAAAAGGGACCATTCACTTACCAGTGGACAAACAGGGGAACCTCACAACCCAGTCAGTGCCTCTACACCTCTGAGAAATAAGGCAGGCTGTGGCTGTTTTAAAATGAAAGCCTTGATTTTATTGTTAAAGTAAAATTGTCTGCAGGACATTCATAAAGAAAAGCCAGCTTTTAAGAATGGGTGAATTTATCAAGCTGCAGATCTTTATTGCTTGGATCATCAATATTTTAAAGTTACTACTTTTTATTCTATATTGCCAATAAATCTCTACACACTTTAACTGTAATCATCAGAGCACAACATGACACACTTCTCCTGGAGATTTAAAGTTGGACTCGGTCACAAAAAACCATCTGAACTAGGCAGGAGGATGGCTAAACTGGTAAAAGAGTCTCTCAGTTTCAGGTAAATGATTAGGTGGCAGCATGCACTGCTATTAACCTGAAGTTCATAATGAGAGCTTAAATGAACAGTTCCAAGTGGACACAGGCCTTTGTAAGGGAGCTGCACTCCTGCAGTTGGCACTAATTGACCCTTTTGCTGGCAGGCTCAGTGGAAAAGGCAGGCAGCAGCAGGAACTGCAGGCCCTTCTCTGTCATGCAGAACAAAGTCAGAGCCCTGATTATCCAGGAGGTTTGATCTTAATGCTCTACACTTCTACAGCTTCTTTCATCCAGGAATGAGGCAGGCAGGATAGCAGGGGAGACTGTCAAACTGCCTTTGCCCTTCTCACACCCATTTTGCAGAAGAAGGTCTCCTGTCTGGAGTTCTCAGATACTTTTTGCAAGTGTACTGCACAAATATTCAATTACAGAGCTGACTATCTGAGAAACCGAAATGATTCATATCTCATACATAGCTTCACTCAGGATTCTTGAAAACACAATTAATTTTCATTTTAATCTCCTTATAGAGAATGTTGCTATAAACTGAAATCAACCCAGCATATACAAGAAATACATTGGGCCGATATAATCCGTTTTAGAGATGACATAGTAGAAAGTAGAATTTTGTCCAGAAAGATGCCATTTTAAAATTCACGTGGAGATCCTGACTAAGGCAGACTATTCCGGAGCAGCAGATTCTGGAATCAATTAACAAAACAATTCTTATTAACACAGAGAATCTCCAGACAGTACCAAGGAAGCACAGAATCTTTGCAGAAAAGCCCGCAAGGAAAATATACTTTAATATCAAATTGTATCCTCCAGCGCATGCAGAGATTGCCTCAAATCTCAAATGCATCTTATGTGAAACAGGGGCTAGCACTGCAGAACAACACAATAAGAATTTAAGACAGGAAGTGCAGATAATTTATCTAAATAAAGCTTCCAGGAGAATAACTGATTTATGTTGATGCTGATCCAAGATGGAACCTGACCAGGATGCAGGAGTTAGCAGCATCACTACCCACAATAGGCTCCCTATTTATGAAAAAGCAGGGCATTTTTACAGATGAAAATAAATTAAAATGTTGGCTTTATGCTTCTGTCAAAAGACCCTGTTCTACCAGAGATCTGTTCTTGAATTATCTCTAGAACGACTCAGAAAAAGGCGCCATGTTCTCAGTCAGACTATTACTATTCATGCAAGCACCTAAGAGACACAATGAGTTAAATTTCACAGAAGAGTCGACGGTCTTTAATGTCGCACAGCCTCTATTCATAAAAGAATTGCAAAATACATAAACTGATGCAGAGAGAAGTAGTGAAAGCTTCACAGCTACAAAAAATATACATTTAGTGGGGAAAGGGGTAAAAAAAAGGAAATCTGAAAGTAGACATGGTATAAGTGACTTCTGCTAAAAGCAGGGTCAGCACTTTCTGCTGGAGACTATTTGATTTACACTATTTTGTTTCAATTGAAAAACAAAATCTTTCCTCGGCAGATTCTGCTCTACACAATCTATTACAGATACTTCTGAGATACCCAGCATCATTTATAAAGGGACACTTATTACTGCTGAACGTGATCATTTTGCTAAATTTCCCAACGTTCCAGAAGGAAATACATGCAATGCAACACAAGGGTGTATTTGGTTAGTTCCTGAAGCCAAGAGTCCGGACAACCTGCACAGTCCTGGAGGAAAGGTGTGCTACTGATTAAGATGTTCAGAATGTCCCCTGAAGAATCCATTGGCTGTCCTGGACCCACATTCTCTACTTAAAGCCAGGAACACCCCAGGAGGGATCACTCTGCTTTTGGCCTTTACTGACTTCACAGAGCTACTCCAAATCTACCCTGGTAGGTTCACATCAGAGGAAGACCCCATTATGTATCTTGACTGCTCCTATTTATTCTAATAATGGGACACAGAAGGTTTTTTTTTCTTTTTTTGAGGGTAAAACAATGAAGCACTAAAGCATTAGGTCCCAGTGGTCATTGCAGACACGCAAAACTAAGTATCACCACTTGCAATTTCTTTTTGTGTGATACAGAATAGAGTAACTGTCAGTAAAGCACACCTGATGCATAGGAACACATCTCTGAAACAGGACACTGCACTTGTAGAAACCTTCATGACATTTACTGTCCTCTGCATGTAGTAAATCTACACTGATCCATGCTTTAAAGCAGCTTCTGCACCTGGAGTGCCAAACCGGAGTAGTGGAAAACTTCAGGAGGGTTAACTGGTCTCATTTTGATCAATTTTGGGCTTTTCTCACTGCCTCTCCAGGTAATAAAGTAAATTGCCTGTAGATGGTGTGGAAAGACATGCTGTACATACTTTGACTGACAAAAGTCGTCTATCCATAAAATCCATCACAAGCAGCTTCAACTATGTACCCTGAAAAAAAGCAGACTGCTTCTTCCAAATCACACACAATTTTATATTCCCATCCGTCATCTATATGTCGTTATAAAAACTGGACAGAACAGGTGCTTTTACACCAAAAAAGGCAGATTCATGCCTGCAGAAACATCTTGCTAACTTGGATAAGCTTCACCAAATTGTTTCAATCAGCAAAAAAAAAAGCAGAAAACAGAAATCATCACTTCCAAAACAAAACATTTGGCTTCAACTGAAGATGAGTAATTTTTTTTTAAAATCTGAAACTATTAAAAAAAGCTTTTATTTTTAATTCTCTAATTTTCTGGTTGATCTCAATTTAAATCTTTAAAACCTTTTTGGAACTACATCTGAAACGAAAGATTAGCAAGTCACATAGCTCCCATCATTTCCCATCATGATATTCTGGGATATACAATTAGTTTCTGGGATGCATAGAACAGTGGGATAATGGTTCTATAGAGGAACTAGGTCTGAGCTGGCTGAGGCATTCAATATAAATATATAAAAACTATCATTAGTCATGAGAATCACTCTGCTGACATGGCTGAAATAGGAAAGAAATAGGATAAGCTGGCACAGTACGATCATGTACCTTTTTTCTCTTTAGCACTATTTTCTATTCATCAAGAAGTCATAAGCAAATAGGCACAAAAAGCAATGTTTTAAAAAAGAAATTCAGAGTTGGATAGAAGGTATTATGCAGAATGTTTGCTCATTCAGCATTTCCTTAGGTCCAAGTGCCTTTCACATATTCCACAACAGTAGTGAAGCCACTCTGGCGATGCTACTTGACCACTGCACAAACAGTTCAGAGAAAGATGGGCGAGTACATTAAACTCGCTAGACAATTTAGAATCCCCTTAACAGTTTTGATTCAATGCAGGGTTAGACTTGGGGTCAGTCCTTTGCAAATCAATAAACACTAATTAGCTCTCATCTAACTGCTGGGAAAAAAAGAATGCATGTGAACTTGAGTTTTCTGACAAGCAGACTTCATTAGAATTCAAACTTGGTGACACAAGTGGTAAAGTCTTAGAAGACAAAACCTCTGTACTTGTTAAAAATCAGTGTCCCACCACGTTCTCCTGTAGAAAGTCCACAAAAAGTTAACCACGTGAAAAAACTTACCCATTACTACTTCTCCCCAAGCCATCTTCCCCCCTGCAGCTCCCCCACAGAAGAAAAACACAAATGTCAACAATGACAACCACCAAAAAGTTTCAGGGAATTTAGCATGCACAGCAGGGTGCAAAGACAAATCAAGATGTGTGTCATTATGTAGCAACCCTGTGATCCACAAGACCTGATCCATGTTCGCTAAGCGGGCTGCAGCACCTATCTCGGACTAAGATCTCTGAAATGGAAATGAGACAAAGAAATCATGGGAGGCAGCAACCCCTGAAATGCACTGCTGCACATCTCTTGGAAAAGCTGGCAGCTGTGAGATACTGATTACAGCACGTTTTACACACCTCACTGGGAGAAATCAACAGAGAGCAGCACTTCTAGTAAAGACAGGTCTTTCTCCCATCACTCAAATAAGCAGTCTGAGCATGGGGTCAGGTAGGCAAGAATTGGGCATATGCTGTGCTGCAACAGTATGGACCATACCTATTAAAAAGACCCAAAGGGCACAGGAGACAAAAAACTTTCCAATATGAAATTTTTTTTTCTCTCCAACAGCTTTGCTTACTTCAGGTAAAGAGCTGAAAATTCCTCCTTTGCCAAGTGATAGATTGGCTTGCTGTACAGCTGCGACAGGTTCTCCCAGATCTATCAGTGGGAATGAACATCTTCCTACAGCAAGGACAGCAAATTTGTAATTGCCGATTTCAATTCATCTTACAATAGGATCAAAAGTAGGCAAGATTTTGGTGGGGATTTTTTTTTAAATTTTTGTTTTTTTCATTTTGTTGGTTGTTTTTTGGTTTTGGGTTTGTTTTTTTTTTCAGGAAGTGGAAGAAGTGATCAATAAATTGAAGATGGTGCTGTTAGCCTAAGCTCTCCAAGTTTTTTACTGAAAACAGCCTTGCAGAACCTGTGAAATAGAGGTAAATTTTACTACCCTTGTATAAGAGATAGCAAAACTGTGCTACCAAAAAGACAAATCAACTTACTCCAAATCATGCTATGAGCCACCAGAGGATTCCACCATTTCCCAAGTTCAGTCCCTTTACCAGATAGGCCAGGCCCAAATGCTTGATGTTTGCATGCCATGGTGAAATCAGAAAGCACCAATACATCAGCCCAGGAGAAAGACACATGAAAATAATGAAGTATACACAAAATGAAGTATGCGCAAATTATACACCATCAGAGGCTAACTCTCTCTTACCTAGATAGCTGCATATAATTTTAAAGACAGTCCCTTTACTAAAAAACTCTCAAGCCAGTGAAGTCCCCATACTGCCCCACATCTTTTTAAAATTTTTTGACCAGAACTTCAAACATTACCTTTGAATAAACTCCAGCACATATCAGCCCAACACAAGGGTAGAACCAAGCATCCACAGCCAATCACTTAAGTTACATGCAACTATGTAAATTGCACTTGAAACAAACCAAGCAAAAAAACTTTCAGCATATCCAAAACGTCCAAACAGTCTGGCAAAATAATTCCATACAAGTGACCAGATAGGCTGCTCCATTCCAGCAGAAGAGTGCTCACCTGGGCTATTATCCATTCCAGGAGAGCAATTCACCCTTTCCTCAAGTGCCTGGGCAAGTTATGCACAGCACTGTGTCTCTGCAGATGGATCCTCACACATAAGGGCTTCTGTGCCTCCTGTGTAGTGTTTGTGTCAGGATTGCACGTTGCCACTTGCTATTTTAAAAACAGTTAAGATGATAAAACGGATCCAGCACCTCAGACACAATGGTGAGGATATGCAGGAATGACTGCTCAGTGGATTCACTGACATAACTCGTTCCTACGTTCACGCTTTCTCTTTACACAGAAATCCCATCACCTGTTTCTCTCTTGCTCTGTGCATCTACGATAGTTTCACCACTAACAGTTACATCTTTGTAAGATCAACTGAAAGGGCACTCACTGCCTTTGAATATTTCACACATTGCTGTGCACCAATAAGGGAACTCTGCATTCTGCATCTGGTGATATGGAAATATCTCCAAACATCCCAGAAGAGTCAGGCCAGAGTGCGTACTGTGAGGCTGTGTGGTAGTTATCAGTGTCCAGCTGCAACGACTACAAAGAGCAGAACAGAGTGTCTACTCTGGAGTCTCCATCAGATGACTGCACATGAAAACTCGAAAATGATTTCAAATTTGAAGTTTCCAAGGCATCTGATATTCTGAAGATCAACAATAATATAAAGCAGGTGATACAACAGAGTGAAGCCTCTGGCTCTGACAGGAAATATAACGCATACACATTTAAAAGAAAAGAATCTCCATGGACGAAATTTGCAAATTGCTTCACTGCAGTGCTCATCACAGTTTCACAGAAAGTGGTTTAATCTAGCTCAATCATTTCTAAATTTTTGGGTTTAGATCACCACATTGTTCCAGTGGAAGTAACAGCCTTCGTATAGCAAACCTCCTGACAACAGGTACAGAGCTTTTAGGCTGCCTTAGGAGCTTCCTTAGAAAGGGGGTCATGGCCTTCCAGTGATCTCTGCTCTCCAGCAGCACAGAAAGCACTGCTCTCCGGTTGTAATTCAAATGCCCAATACCAATTCACGTAACACCTTTCTCACAATAAATGAACACGGGCTTTCATTTATATGGGTTGGTTTGCTTTGAAATGAACTTTGGAACCAAACTGTTGCTGTTTTAAAAATAACATTCTAAAACATTTTAAGGATGCCAAACTAAATCAAAACTAGCATTCTAAAACTGGTAATGACAAAACATGTACTTTAAATGGAAAATGTTAAATTGATGGTTTGTGACAATAAACACTGAAAATACATCAGCTCTCTCATTTCACACCTTCTTGCATAACAGTCCTACACTGGCAGTAGGATGGCCTCCCACCTCCCAGACACTGAACACACTGAACTCAGAGGAAAGAAACCTACTGTTTTCTGCAGCTCTTGGACAAGCTCCCGAATCAGCCTTCAACAAAACTGTGGGGCTTTTTTGTTGTTAAAAGCTTCTGTCACAGGCCAGTTTCCCACCATGGCATCTCCATTTCCTCCCAGAGATAAACTACCGCCGTTACACATTTCATGGGAAGGTGCAGTTAATCAGTAGCTCTCCAACCCATCCTAATAGCCCCATGGGTCCTCCAGGCCCAGTGCTATATAGGAAAAATGAACCGTATCATGTCTGCATCTGCACAAAATCTTTCCAAAACTGAACAAGTAAATGGCACTCTCTACCATGCTCTACTCTTTAGTCATTTGGTGAACTCAGAGTTTCTCAAAAAGTATCCATCCATGCAAGATATTTTTTTCATCTCTACTGTGGGAGTTAAATGAAACCCTAACATCTAAGCAGTGCATCAGTGTTACGTATGAAGCAGAGGAGAGAAAGAAGAGAGCTTATTTTAAAATTAATTTGAGAAATAATAAAACATAGTTTGAAAGCGGTACGGTTCCTTCTGCTAACACTGAGATCACATTGAGTTTAATGACAAATCATCTGCTCTACCATGAAGTGGAAACAAACTTTAGTTGGAACACACCTTTCACCAATAATGAAAAAGCTTTGACCTGTAAACTGAAGCCAGCTGCTTTTCTTGGTCATACAGCAGTAACACATGATACTTGAGCACATTCTGCAGCATAAAAGGCATTTTCAGTGGTCTGTAATGAGTAGAGTTGTGTAGAAAGCACATTTCCAGGTGTTTTGCCACAGAACACCGGAGAAACCAGAGTGTATTCCACATTGGGAGAGTTTAGGCATCTCCCCTGCGCTCGCTGCTCCTGCAAAACCACCAGTACACGGTCCAAACTTGGCAAGACTTTCAGCAACACATGCTTATGCTTTTGGCAGAAGGGAGCTGACCACTTGCAGCATCAGTGTCCTTTGCCAGCTGGCCAAAGAGCACACAGATGCAAGGGAAGCAAATTATCTGCCCAGTGGCAAAAAGAAATGCTGAACAGCACCTAAAGAAAACACGCACGTGTGCGCGAGTGTGAGGGTGCGTGTGAGCACACACATCCCCACACCTGTGCCTCGGGAAAGGGAGTAACACAGTTCAACTGGAAAAATTGTCTGCTACTAATCCTGAGGTATCATTTTCTGCAACAATGAACAGGCACTTTTTCCATTAAAATCTCCCAAGTTGAATTTTTAAGATTAAACACAAGGACTGCAAGGATGCTAAAGTAAATTTTTATAAGTAAGTCTGAAATCAGACCCCTCCAAGAAAGTGCCCATACAACCACCTACAGGATTTTAGCAACCTAAGGTTAGCATGTCTTTGCATCTTCCCTTTTTTTTTTTTATCTCTTGAAAAATGAGTGCTCATGAAAAAAAAAAAACCCACTACACATCAGTATTTGGTAAAATCCAAAAAGCCTTCTGGATTCAGAAGATACATAAGAAAAAACTCAGAAAAATTAACGGGACAAGAATTTGCAGCTGATAGATTAGGTTTAGCTGAGAGATGGAATCTGTCTGTAGATTAATTAGATTCTACAATCACAGCCCCTTTTCATCTGCACACATCCCACCACTATCATTACATGATCAACAGATTTTAATGAAAACTATGCTTTTCATTAAAAAATGCTTTCTTTTGAGAAATTCAAGGGAGACTATACATAAGGTTTAGTTTACTTTTCTAAATAATTCTTGAAAATTGTACATAAGGCAATTGCACATTTGTTGGCTGCAAAGGTGTACAACAGCAATTTTTTGCAATGACAGTGCAGAGAGGGAATATGAGATCTGTGTGCTAATGAGCTGACACTGCAGAGGCTGGAGCAGTGTTAGTATAGTGCACTACAAGTGCAGAGCAGAACGACAGACGTGGGTTATTTCTAGGGAATGTGATCTACAGAACTATTCACACAATTCGACATTAACACTAACATCCTTCATCAAAGATTATGAGAAATGCATGGAAGATACTGCTTCAGTGACAAATTCATATATGTGAGTTGTTATATTCATATTATTCTGAAAAAGCTAGCTCACTCCCTACATGAGCATTTTTAAAGAAAATATAACGTGATTTTGATTTTATATATCCATAGGTCATGTTAGCTTGCTTTCTGTTTCTACTGAAAGCAAAAAGCTGCATATTTTAGGAGATGCGATAATTTCCCTAGAGCCAACCAATAAACTTCAATTCACCTTTAAATACACTGGAATTTTCATCTGTGTTTGCATTTGTTGTCTGTTAAGATATCATACAGCTAAATAAATAAGTGGGCAGATAAATACAGAGTGGATAAATACTGTATGAATGTGTGTAAATTAAATATACAGAGAGAGGCTTGGTGCTAGCAGTGAAGCAGGGAATACATGTACATAAATCAGATTATGCATCATTTAACTGAAAAAGGAATGAGAGGGAGGGGCTTAGGGCAAGAATTTTCTTTTGCTCCTAAACAAGTTTGTTCCCATGTTGGGATATTGCCAAATGTGCCGTACCAGAGGTGGGCTATTTTTCTCAGGCTCATGAGAATACTTCAGAAGAGGATTTTTTTTCTCCTCTGGAATGCACCAGATTGCATCAAGCGGGATGTGCAGCTGTACAGTAAGAACGTAAGGCTTTCTGAATAGAGGCCCCCTCAGTCCCTGCACACACGAACACTTACTACAGTCACTATCACACAAATCAATGCAAAGGAGAATGAAAAGTATTATTTTATGGATACTGACTAGTACAGGCACTAGGCTCAGGCTACACATGCTCCTTTCTTCAATCTCCCCTCAGCTCCTGTGCCTAACCCACCACAAAGTCAGCCCCAGCCTCCCTCCCCAGTGAAGGCAGGCAGAGTCACTGCAGGCTTCTCTCCTGTGGAACCCTGCCAATTGCAAATATTGATCAAACGGCTGTGTGACAGCACTGGAGACAATATATGCTTATCTCCAAGTGAGGCAAAAATGTTGTGGAAAGAATTCCTTCATGGATATAGCAGCACACTGAAATTATCTGCCACTCCACTAGGAAGCGAGGATGTGGTTAAAGGCTGGAATTTTGGTCAGGTAGTGTGAGGAGCTATTAATTCATCCTAATACATTGATACACATAAGTGTTCGACTTTCAAAGATACCTGGTACCAGATTCAAAAGAAAAACTGTTCTGAAGGGTTTTTTTTGTATTTTGAGCTACTGAAGCCTATGACTGGTGACTTGGACTCACCGTATTCTTTTCTTATCAACAGTATTATGAGATGGTTGACACAGTATAGACAAGGTCACCTTTTCATTTTCTTTCTTCTGTTTCTTTTTTCACATCTTCTGCTTTTAAGTAGGTTACTGTAGGTACATATTTTTTGGTCTACAGTTTCTCCAGAGATTTAAGTTTTCCCAATTTTACTATATTGGTAATACGGGTGCTGGAACATGCAGCCCTGTACTACAGAAAACCATCTCACTTTGCTAAAATTGCCACAGCTTTTAATAAACATTGACAAAAAACCATTAGATGTCAGAAGATAAGTAGCACACTGACTAAATATACTGACTGCCCCTGAACAAATGTGTGGATCACTTGCCTTGCTGGGAGAAGTGCTGGTAACAACTTTTAAAAAACAATTAATAATTAATCACCCAAGCAGTTCAATGTATTTAGTTTAAATCCATATAATTGATATTTAGGAAGCTGTGTTTGAGATACAGACTCTTGAAGGGATTACACTGATTAAGGATTAATAGTCTGGTGTTTGTTGTAAGAGCTGTTGAGGCTGGATAGGATTAGTAAAATAAGATGCAAAGTAGAGACACGCTTTTACCTACCATTTTTTTCCACTTTACTAAATATTTTTATTGTATATTACATAATTAACCCCCCTGCAAAAGTTTCAAAGGTCCTACTTCAAAGCCCTCTGGAGAGTGTAACACTGCACTACCAAGATGCAGTCACATGGGGGATATGCTAGAATATCAATCCAAAATTTGTCCAAGTATTTCCTTATTCTATATTTTTTAACCATCAACTTTCTCAGAATACACAGTGGGACAGGAATGTAAGAACTATCCTATCTCCTGAAAATAAAAAAATAAATAAGTTATTCAAAACACAGAATTGTTTTAAAGCAAACAATACTAGTTTTCTGTACTCCAGTACTTCATTATTTTAGTACAATGCTTCCTCTTTGATCATCTTATACTGTGAGTATAAACCTGCAAACTGTGAGAGGAAACCTGTTCATAATGCAAAGTTAGTACATTGCATTCAGTGGTCCTTTAGATTATGTACAGACACATATCTCCACATTGCAAAGTGCATCAGCTACCTTGGAAGAGGACTCCTTTCCTTTTCAAAGGTTTACAATAAAACTTGTACGGAACCAAATTTGGAGACATCAGTAAAACAAATATCTAGGAACTACTGTTGGTAAAGGAATGCTTTTTAAAATGCAGAACACGCACGAGTCTTTCTGAAAGAGATTTTGCATTTTAACACCACATTAGCAATACTCAAAGTTCTAGTTTGCATCTTCTCTTAATAAAAGCTCAAATTACACGCGTGCATTGCTTGTGCAGAGCTATTGCTCGTAACGCCAAGCATTCTGATTCCATTTTCTCTCCTCTCAGCTCTAATGGTATGTGTCAGTTTACAGTCTCCTCAGCTTTTCACAGGACTCTCACTCTAAGAAAACAACTCAGTATTTCAAGGCAGATGAGGCAAGTAAGCCCCTCTAGCTTTCTCCCCTCAAGGTCACTTCCGAACAGTTGTTTCGGGTTTTCCCTAGATAGTATTATTTGCAAATTATGCCTTTTCACATGGCTAGGTTGTAGCCTCAACAGAAAAGGGATCTTACTTCAGCAGCAATTCACTGATTGCAGCTACACAGCACTGCTATATCAACAACATGGTTGTTTTCCTGAAAAATAAAACTAAGGGGATGAAGTGGGAGAGAACTTTTCCTGAGGTATTCCATATAATGCTGCAAATCTACCAAACCTCCAGTCACTTCAGACATTTGTTGCACTACGACCAAGAACTCTAGGCTACCAGGAAAGAACTGAATGCAAGGACAGATAACAATTAAACATATTTTTTAAAACCAGGTATTTACTTACAAGCATTTGTCACTGAAAAACTGTTGGAAGAGTCCAAGTGATCTACGTGATAGTTCAAATGGAAGGGCTTTTCTGTGGTATTTTGGTTTGTGTTGTATAACTGCACAGCAAATCGAAATGCACTGTGCTCCTGAACAGTGTTCCTCATGAAAAGTCCACCTAGGACAGGAAAAAAAAAAAAGAAAAATGGGAAAAGGTATTTCGGACTTAATTTTGAGGAGAAACAATGGCAATAAGTTATATTTGCATGCTGCACACTGCAGGAGAGAATGAACAGGAGCAGGCTGAACCTGAGCACATAACTCTGACAGAGCACCTACATGAAATACATATTCCAAGTCCAAAGTTAGGCTTTTAAAGCCACACACCACATCCAGGTGCCCCCTGAGCAATTAGAGTTGCTTGGAGCTGCAGGTGCACCTTGAAAACCAGGCCACTTCTACACGGATGCCCACACAGAGATTTATAAGTCTAACTTAGGGAACCGTGGCTCCTAAATCCTGTCCAGACTACCGAAATATCGCCACTGTAGTTCTGTGCGGGGACACGGCGGCGTGCGGCGTGGCAAACGTGCGGTTTCACGGTCTGGTGGAGCGACAGTGCGGCCGAGGGAAAGGATGCTCCGAGGGACGGCAGGGAACAGCCCCCGCTTCACTCGCTGCCCTGAGCCTCACGGCGCTCTCGGCCCCGGCTTTCGGGCACGTCGCTACAGATTCACGCCGCCACTCTCTCACATTATGTGCTCCACGGGATGCACTGCTCCAGGGCACGGTTCCGCAGCGCGCGGACCCGATCCCCGCCGCCCGGAGGGGCGCGGGCAGCCCGGCGCCGCTCGCAGCCGCCCG
>VZTA01008010.1:242129-294218 GCA_013398855.1 Mohoua ochrocephala
CTGGGGGCCGGGAGGCAACAGAGGCGGCTCGGGGCCGGGGGCGAGAGGCCCGGTGAGGGCCGGGGCAGGCGGGTGCCGCTGGGCCCCGCCTTAGGGGAGAGGGCTGGGGAGAGACGTGAGCGTAGGGGCTGCCCACGGAGGGCTAGAAAGGGCCACAGCAAGGGATGCCGAGGGACCGTGCGTTCTTCCGAAGGGGCTGCCGGCCTTGCGCCCGAGTTCTCCCCATCCCTCCTCCAGTGCCAGCGCCTCAGCAGGGAAGCATCATCCACCCACAGTGCCGTGAAGTGAAGAAAGACAAGAAGAGTTTAATCCCACGCGAGGGAATGTTAGGTCCTTCCCAACCTCCTCGAAAGGAAGGAACTCGTATAAAGTCTCCCTGTTTCGTCCTTGGTGCTAGGAAAAGACAGAACATTTGTGTCAGCTGATGAGCTGCCCCAGCACAGAGCACACATAAGGGCCAACCTGGTGGCCGCAGGGGTCGGGTGACGGACACCCCGTGTGTCTCGAACACCAGCCCCGAGACACCCCTGGCCTGCGTATCCACAGGGAGCTGCTGTGTGTCTGCTCGAGTCAGGTTCTTCGTAGTCTTGCACCCATCCCCTTGACACTTTGCCGTTTGGATCCTGCAGTGCTTTTCTTTTTGCTGCTTTGGGGTTCACAAAACTGTACAAAATGAAGACAGAAAAACAATACTAGGTGGAGTTGTCCATCTCACAGGCCCAGCAAAGAGTGTTCTTTCCTTAATATTTGCTTTTCCTCTGATGTCAGCAGGTCACTTCACCTCAGTGCTGCTCTGCTTCTTTTTATATCTTAATCTTGGACTGTGGCATTGTTTGGGTCGATTCAGTTCAGCTAGAGATAATATTAAATGCAGTCGGCTTTGCATTTGTAAAATAATCAACCAGTGCCACTGGCTGTGGCATCATGTAAGTAGTCAAGGTGTAAGATTGAAGATTGCTGCAGATTACTGCGCGAATGCTAATGAACAACATCAGAGATTCAAACCCCTACTTTTGAAGGAAGCCAGAGGTCAAGGTGACGAGCAGGGCACTACAGTCATGGTGCAGGAGTGTAACACATGCTTTTAATGACATGTGTGACGCCTGCTCACTCCGAGGTGCATGCATTGGTTGCTACATGTTGTGTTCCTTTATGAGAATCACGCCCAGAAGATGGAGACTGTTCCAGTTCAGGCAGGGGTAGGGATCAGGCCGCAGGGTGGATGGTAATGTTCCCTATTTAGATTGAGATGGCAATTGTCACTTCATCTCTCTTTTTAAAGAAATGGTTATCCTTATGGACAGGTGGGGTTTAAGGCCCATGATTATATCTATAGCACTCCTCAAGCTCAAAGCCCTCAACACATAGTACCTCTGAATTCCTGTAAGCATCCTCATGAGGCATGATTATATTCTTCTGTTACAGATGTAAAATTTAAAAATCAGGGAAAGCAACTGGCCCAGCTCACCTAACAAGGAAGTTTCAGACCCAAAATTAGCATCTTGAGCAGCAGCCCAGCTTCGCCGTAGAGCACTCTGCTCCCAAGTGTCCTTTGGTAAGGATAGCAGATCTGAAAGCGACAGACAGGCACAGGAAGTTTAAACATTACGGACAGTTGTCAGAAGCACGTTCCTCTTAGCAAATAATTTCTCTGTCTTGTTCCAAACTACTTACCTTTTCCTATTCTACACTCCTCCAGCCTATGTCTAATGCATTCTCTACAAAGTCCTGCTGTCTTTTTTTTGGTGTCCTTTGCTAGCGGCCCTACTTTCTTCCTGTTCACTTGCTCTTGTGAGGTTCTCTCCATCCCTGGAGCTAAGTATTGCAGGCTGACTGCCACCTGCCACACTGACAGCTAATGGTGCACTGAAAAAATTATGAAAGAAATTATATTTAACATTATAGATGGTAGAACAAGAGAGGAGATAAAATAGCCATGAATGAATGTGGCATGTATCAGAGTCTGTCTCTCACACTGCCAGCAGGGTGGGTACCTTGTCTCCAATAAAATGGTACTTCACAGCTTGATCCACAAATGGACAGCCTTGTGGTGATCCAAAATATATCTGTGCAAAGAGACAAATTTTCATTATCACCTGCATTCTTCCTTCTGAAGGCCTTTACATGTTGTTGTTATTATTCTCATTAGCATTTGCAAAATACAGTTTGCTTTTTTGTTAATGCAGTTAGCTTTATGGCATGATTAGCCGATACAAATGGCACAACAGCCATTCCATATGGATTTTGGAGAAATCCAGAAACCTCATCCAAGTTTATCTTACAGTGAACCCAGTGTGTCCTGGGATAAAATGGTAGATTACTTGCTTTTACGTGAATATCAATGCCACGGAAATATTTTATATACTTTACTAGGGATGCTCAGTGACTTGAATTAACGAGTTCCATGGTAACTGAGGTCATACCAGATGCTTTCCCAAACCTTCCCTTACTAAACACAACCAAGATTTTGCAGGCTAATCAAGCTTCATGTTTAGATGATTTGTAGTGTTCTGGGACACTGGGGATTCAGAGTATCTACCTGAGCAGGAGAAGGTAATGATTTATAATTAACTAATGTGTTCTCACTGTAATGTCTAATAGTGGATTCGAAAAATGCTATGGAATTTGGGACACGGTGTTCTCACTGTGCTTTCTGATGTTACTAGGCTAAACCCATAGTGTTACCATAAAGTCATGGCAGAATCTACAGCAGGATTCTGTGGCTGAAGCTTCACCCTAACTGCACTAAGCTGACTTTAATGTTTTTGTATTCCTATTTCTAATTGCAAGAGAGAAGCTCAGGCAGAGAGATTCTAGCAATCATTGTGTTTCTCCCAATGTGAACCAAATCATGTCATAATTGCTAACAAATGTATTATCAATTGTGTCTTACACCTTTTTTTGTTTGCTTGTTTTAAACCAGTTATTTCTTCATAAAAGCAAAGGACACACAAGTAACCAAGCTTTATGTCAATGTCAGCATTTTGATTAGCTAAACGGATTAATTCTACAATAGACAATTAACAGATAGAGTGATAGTGGGGAGAGACAGAAGCGAAGATGAAAAGGGATTCAGGGACAAGATGAAACTACAGATAGGAGGAGTCAAGGGGAAAGTACAGTGTCAAAAGAGGGAAAATGAATACAGACATTACAGCTTCATACATTTTTGAAAACAGGTCAAAAGGACATCTAGTTAAGATCTGATTATGAGTGGCCATAGAACAAGCTATTGAAGCTCTCCTGTTTACCTTTCATTACCAGGCAATAATAGAGACATAAAATGAAATTAGAAAGCTGCAGAAGAGAGACAGTTTAGCAAATATTCTGCTGTGCAGTTTACAGCTAATCTATAAAGCTGTCTTCTACACAATATTCTTGGCAAAAATAATTGTTTTTAAAAGTTGGAAATTTTATGTGAATTAGCAGAGTAAATGCATGAGACTATCTAGTAAAACGCTGTAGGGATTAATATTCAGAATTCATGGCAAAAAGCTGTTCCTTGCTGCCTCAAGAAAGACTTACTCCTCTTATTCATGATGAGAGTTTACAGTATGTCTAAAGTTCTCTGAAAGTTTTTTTTTTTGCTGGTTAGTTTTAGAGACAGGTGCAGAGACTGTTTGAATCATTGATTTGTTGTTATTCATTTTTCCTAAGAACAGTTAACAGGTGAAATCCTAGAACCACAGAGATGCGTAGTAGGTTTATTACCCCCATCATTGGAGCTAGAATTGTACCCAATACATCCTGGCAGAATAACTGGGTTTGGCACATAGGAATATGTTCTAGTACATGGAAGGACGATCAAGATTTGTATAGGAACAGAGTCAAAGAGGAAACTTGTTCATAAATAAAAGTCATTACTCCATTACTGGAATCTAATTCATCTTTAGGTAGCGGAAGCAAATTCATCCAGCAACTTTTATCAGAAGTGAACATGGACTGTAACAGTAATAACCTGTATCTATTACAATTGCACAACTAAGACACAAATGTGGGAACAGTCAGTATGGACAAATGTCTTCATATTTCTTGGGTTTGTGGTATCTTCAGGATACATACTTCTAATTCTAAGAGCTATGGAGCTGGTGGAAATGTAGTGTTATTATAGTCCCATAATGTCAGGAACAATTTATATTACCTTCTGCTTTCCGATTAACTGTACACTAGGCACTGCTGGCATAACACAACCCTGCAATTCTTACTTAAACCTGTACTTTGCTGTGCTCATCTATATTTATTACATCAGGAAGCAGTAAATCAAATAAAAATGTGGTGGTATCCCCTATATACTATTAATAAAGTGGATCCTCTCTCTCTTTTTACTTTATACCTATGAATACAGTTTTCAAGCAATCTTGTGATTTATATTCAATTCATACCCACTGCAATTGTGAAACATCTTACCACCGAATATTTAATTTTTGTATATAATTACTGAAATATATTCTTCTGAAAGAGAATGTAGTTTAGATCTAAGTAGTGAATAATCACTTCAGATGACTGTTTGCCAATCAAAAGTCTGTTTTCTTACCAGTATGCATTTGTATATTACCATAACTCACCTCATCTCAGCTCAAATCTGCAGTAGTATCGTCTAAAGAAAACATCTTTGGAAAACAGCACACAGATTCTTAGAAATAGTTGTTTAGAAAAAAAGAATTTAAAGTTTTCACTAGAGGATTAAGGATTTCTTATTTTTCTTTTCCACCTGATCATACAGAGGTTCCTACCCTCCCCTAAGCCAGCAGTCTGGTAGTTACAAAGTTTTCAGAGTTATGCCGAAAACTGACATTCAGTTCTCTTCTAATTTCAAAGGACCTCTTTCACTTTTGGTGTGAGCCATTGAAGAACTATGGAATCAACTCTCTTTTTATTTAGAATTCATTTAATTAATATAAGTAAAGTATTAGTTAATATGGGAAGGAAATTAGACAGAAAATGAACTTTGTCTTCCTTAGTCCTAGAGAATATAGTGTTTGTGGGGTGTTGGTCTCTCCCTTGCTTTGTCACCGCCCAAGAAATATCACTTTGGATGTGAAAAGATTTCCTTATGTAACTGCTATGAAAAGAAAGCATTTCCTTAGAAGAAAGAGGTGCGTACAGCATACATGGTAAGAATGAGTGGCTCTGGTAATTTAAGACCTTTTTATCCCTCTCACTTGGAGACCTGCCCATCATCCAATTCCAACAGCAGCTTGAGGTCTAACAAGGTAAGAAATGGAAGAAAACCACCAAGGATGATAGCAAACTGTCAATACAGGGAATTTACAGAACAGTCCATAATCTGGGAAGGCAATAGAGAAAAATTATAGGAAAAGAGAGATATCCTATTGCAACATTGCAGTGTAACCCATAGGCTGGAAATTTTGATCCCCGTATACTGAAAGATCTAATACAGAGTCTTTAAATCATACTTTGTCATATTGTGAAGAACTTGCATTGTCCATCTGCGCAGAGATGAATTTCATCCAACAGGATTTGTTTCATTGATTTCAGTGAGGTGAACTGAGAGTACAGGATGGCTACAGTTGTACACTAAAGTTGACGTGAATAACAACGTGGTTCTAATACTCTGCAGCGTTCGGGAGAAAAAGCAAATCCTTCAGAAACCCAGTGGCTTATTTGAAAAGATCTGATATTAACAATATAGCCAATGTTAACAGAAGTGTTCTCATGCTTTATGAAACTTCCATTGCTAATTAAAAGTTGTTCGGTTTTGTAAGTCACACCTTGTAGCAATTGTGCTGGGTCTTAATAATTACAGCATAAAACTGACTGCCTGTTTGATTGCTTTTTCAGCACAACAGAAGGCAAAAGAAGCGAAAAAGCCCCCACAATTGCAGAAGGGTTTTGTAACAGCAATTCTCACCTTATATCAATTTGAAGAGTCTTAAGCTGAAGATATGCAGTGGTCCTTATATAGCAAACGGAAGTTGACTGGCAATAGATTTGCTATCCTTAATTACTCTTTGCAGATTCTTCAGAAGTAGCACAGAAGTGTCCCAAGGAGTCTACAGACCTGATTTACAGGAAAAGAGATATTTATTTATTATCATCTCTTAGATGTTGTTTTAGTAGCAGTTTATCCTGAAACTGCTCTTGGACATGTGAACTGCTAGAATCCTCTTTCGAGTTCTCCTGGGTCCTCATAAACACTCAGTAACAGCTAAGCACTCAAGCACTAACATGAAGGTATCACTGAATGTCTATTTTTAGGAACTTTCTCTAGCCCATGATGTTGCTAAAGCACCCTACTTTTGATGATGAAGCTCTGTTTTTATACAGCCATTAATTTCAGTAAATTTGAAAGCAGATTTCACAGTGTAACTGGCTCAGGCAAAGTCAAGGAAGGGCCACCCATCTATTTGGTGTTCACAGTTTGTTACTTTTCAAAACATACTGGATCAAATCCTAATCCAGTGTAAGGCAGCTTAGATCAATGAAATAAATTCTACCGTGGAGTAGGGCAAATGGTCTCTATTCAACTTTTCTGCAGTGTAAATGCAGTAAATATATTTTTCATGGCACAAAGATTCTGGTCAAGGCTGCACACCCTTGAGTGATCTATAGACCAGATTTAACTCCTGTGAGACTAAAGTTTAGGCTTTAGTTCCTTTCATTTAAAAAATATTCCATAATCTTCAATTTAACATTTGTTTTTACTGTTTAGCTTACTTGCATATGTGCTCCATGAAGAATCCTGTTTCAAGAGTAAAAAATTAAATTAAAAAAATGAAGCACTGCAATTTTTCTTGCTTCAAATTATTATTTTATCTGTTCTATTGCATTCTAAATATTAGGGATATCAAATGTGATTGTTCCCCTTGCTACTGGAGGCCCCTCTGGTGCTACAGAGAACTGTTTAGAACATCAAACCATAACGGATGCTCAATCTCAGATAATAATTTATGTCTTTTAGCAAATACAAAACAATGAATGCAAATCAAGTCAAGTCCTTCCTTTCCATGAGTCAGATGCTATTTCCTTGGTACTTGTGATGCAGTAACCTAGAGTTTAATCTAAAATCCATTACATTCATTAAGCAGCATTCTAGTGACTTCAATGGTCTTTGAATAAAGCTAATAGCCCATTTTGTTCCTACATATCCATAGTGTTGAGATACAAGGGAGGCTAGGGAACAACAGGAAAGTACGGACTAGAATTTTTATGTTTAAAATATTTCATAAACTACTGTTCATTATACATTGGAAAGTATAAAATAAAAGAGCATGGATTTTTTTTTTCTTTTTTTTTTTGGAAGAAGAAAATGGCAGAGAGGGCACCTTGTAGTTCTACCTTGAAACCTGCTTACATAAAAATCACTCATTTTCAGACACAATAGCTCTGCCTTCTGCACCTAGGTCATGACACTGACTCGGAGAAGCACCCACCTCCGCAATTACTTTCAGAGTTATTAACCAGTTAATTAAATTCCCCAGAGCAAGACAATTCAGGGTTGTCCTGAAGACCTTCTTGTAGGCAGTTATCCTGTAAGGGTTAGCTAAGAAGTGGCCAGTCTTCCACAAGGTTTCTTTGGGGCTGTAATACTTTAAGTGTTATGTAATGAGTTAAGGAGGAAATGTAAAGACATAGTTTTAGACTTAAATTTGAAATTTCTCTCTTTTGTGTACCAAGGCAGACCTTATGAATTACTTCGACATACTGTTGTTATTTGCAATGTAATCTTGTACAATAATTAACTCCAACTGATCCACTGCAGTGCTTTAGCAAAGTGTTGGGGCCTATTAAATTGGACCATGAATACACAGTTGCTTTCCTTATTTCTAACATAATTATGCAGTTGAAGAAAAAAAAAAAAAGCAGATTACTGGAAAGGCATTGCTAAATAGGTCCCCTTGGTGCTGTAAATTTCTGGAGTGCTGTTACAAGGCTTTGAAGTATTAAGTATATATGAAAAGTGACGTGCTGGACATCTTTTGGAAAGCTTTTGTTTCTGTTATTCTTTAGGGAAACATTCTGCTGTCAAAGGTGAAATCCAACGACAGCAGCACCAAAGGGTTTGTTTTCAGTGCAAGCGCATTCATAGCTTTAGGGCTACCCCATTGCACCAGTATCACACAATCCCTTATGCCTAAATATACATGAACCTTGAACCTGGCTTTGCTCTCGGAGCTGAATTCAACTTCTTAGTAGAGCAGCACTCCAAAAGTTTTCGGTGAGGAGTTTGGCTTTAAGGCACACATGAAGTCATGTGTTTGCTGTCTACATCTGCTTGGATTATGGATTCAGTTTGGAGGACAAATAGTCTCTTTTTTGGATTTACTAACATATTGAGATAATGAAAAACAAGTATCTGTGCTAACTAAGGAGGAAACAGGGCATTATTCTAATTCTTTGTGAATTGGACCGTAATGACTATAGTTTTGCAAGATTTGCATCTCCTGGGCCCTGTAGTTTCTGAATCATTTATCGGAAGCCACCTGCCAGTTTATGTACCTGTGCTCAGTATATGACCCTTCATCCCACATGATCTGTCCCTTTTTGCACAAGAATGCTGGGAGATGTCACCTCAGCAGGCTGCATTGTTGTAAATACAACAATGGGTAGCTGTAAAATATGGCTCAGAGTGCCAGGAGTTGTCTCAGCTCCTGTTCAGTCAGCAGTCAATGACACATCTGTGTACAAATAATTACCAGCCCGGTGATGTTTCTCTAACAGGGCAGTTCACATACAATTTCTGGGGAGAGGACCCTGCTTGACTAGGAAAAAGAGGCTCAGGGATGACACTGTAATTCAGAGGATAAAAAAAATTCAGAAAAGGCAGAAATTGTTCTAGAACAGTCCATGAGTCAATATTTAAAGAAACTCCAGTTAATGACAATTTAGCAGCCTGAGAAACACCCCTGCAGACCTGCTGTCAAACCCAAATAAACATTGGGCCATGATGGACATCTGCACAAAGGCACAGGGCTATGTGTGTGTGATCGTGTGCTCCAGATACATTCTGCTCTTTTAGCTAAAGCCACAGCCTCCTCAACTGCAGCATGAGCTTTGCTCAGGCTAAAAGAGCTATTTCACATTGGAGATGACATTGGGAAGTTAGTAAGTGCTGAGATTTGTATTTAAAACGAGACCAGAATCCAGCTGTTTCACTTGTTCTCGGTGAATGCATTTTCCATACTTTTCACAATAATGAACTGAAAGTCAACAAATTTCTGCATATTTTCAGGATGAAATATACATGCCAGTTTTTCATAACAGATTATTCCTGTAGTTCTCATATTTACAAATAATCATCGGTCCCCATAACTTTACACTTACATATGCCTTGATTATGATATATTTCAAATAAGGTGGTAATGATCTTCTAAAATAGATACATGCAAATAATTTTGTCAGAACTGTAGCTGTAAGCTAAAACCACAAAGATCAGCTGACAGCACTTCTCACATCCGTCAGCAACACTCATTTTGATGACAAAACATAACTAAAATTTCCAAAATTGGTTCATCAGGGAAGATCTACTCTCTCAATTTAGTTGGTGTTCATCAAAAGACTTTTGCTGAATTAGTGAGGTTTTGGAACATACAGGACCACTTAGACTACTCAAGCCAACAGGAAGCTGAATGGCAGCTCTTAGTGGCAACAGCATTTTTCAAAGTTCACAGACTGTCTCAAGGTCATCAGGCTAGATCTGACTGATAAGTCTGGAAATATAAAAATGTAAGCTTGAGATAAAATTCTGGTCCCATGTACAGTGAATTAGAAACCATCACTGACATCAGACTGGACTCCAAGTAATTAGATGTCAAATGCAAAAAGGAGGAAATACTATTCTAATTTTATTTTGATTAGGCCATGGTCATCACATGTAAAAACCCCGTGAAGTACATATATGTGTACAATCCCCACAACAGGAAATATATTTCTGATTCAGGAGGTTGAGTGCTTCCAACCGACCCAGAAATAAATACTTCACAGCTGCTTTGTGAAAATGGCATTGTGGAATCCTGTGTGTCTCTTGATTACTTATACCAAACATATTCCTTTCAAGATTATAAATGCACTTCCAAGCTCTTAGTTCTGCCAACTTGTCTGGGGCCCTGAGAGTCAAGTCATATTCTCTCCCTTCCCAATGCAACAACTAAGTGCAGTCTTTAAAGGCTTAACATGACCTTCAATGGTTTCTGTGTGATACTGCCTTCTAATTGACCCCCAGCGACGTCCTTGCAGCCTGAAACCTGCCAGTGAGGTTTATTAGGTGTAACACACTGAAACTTCTGAAACTTTCAGTCCTGTTGAAGTTGCTCATAAGAATCTGACGTGTATGTGGAAGCTGTGTTGGCTCTTTCTGAAAAACAGAGCTCATTCTGAAACAGAAGCAAGAGAGAAATGAAAGCCTATTTTTGTCACAAAAGGCAGCAAAACTGATTCTTAAAAATGTAAGCAGTACTGCTAAGTGGCTATGTGCAATAAATACATTCTCCACTCTGGAGAGTACTCCTCGTGTAGGGCTTAATGTGTATTTCAGCTCAATGGCTTTTCCTTCTGTTCAGTAGAGCCCATGACTCTGCCAGCTGAGTGGATGGACATGAAGTGACCATGAAGTGGTCTAGAAGAGTTCTAGATCCTTAGGGCAGCAAGGAGGGCACGCAGAAAGCTCACTCCCCTGGACTTCAGCAGAGCAGATTTGGCCTCTTTGGGGATCTGCTTGGTAGAGTACAAGAGAGCTGGAGAGGGACTTTTTACAATGGCTTGTGGTGATAGGACAAGGAAGAATAGCGTTAAACTGAAAGAGGGTAGATCCAGATTAGGTGTTAGGAAGAAATTCTTTCTTGTGAGGGTGGTGAGGCCCTGGGACAGATTGCCCAGAGAAGTTGTGGCTGCCCCATCCCTAGAAGTGTTCAAGGCCAGGCTGGATGGGGCCCTGTGCAGGCTGGTCTAGTGGAAGGTGTCCCTGCCCATGGCAGGTGGGTTGGAACTGGGTGATCTTAAAGGTCCCTTCCAACCCAAATAATTCTGTGATGCTATGATTTGTACGCTAAATCAAAAATTGATTTGGAGATGAAAAGTAGTTTGATCTCAAAAGCATCTCTTTTATTCCAGGAGCAGCATTAAAAGGAAAAGTGTTTCACATAAACATGATAATGTTCCCTATGTATGGATTCAAATTATTAGAAAACTGTCTATATTCTTGACAATCCTTACCCCCCTTGCCTAATGCTTTTCAGTGTTTCAAAGACATCGATAGGTATTCTCTAAATACTCTGTTTCCTGAAAGAAAGGGAGATTGAGTCAAATAGCCTTGCAGATTTTGGGAGTGTACTTCCAGTAGATTTTTTTGCCAAAGAAAGGATTACAGGCCTCAGGATACATCCCTACAGGTCGCCTGAAAAGTACTGAGATCATACCATAACAATTTAGGAAGCCAAAAAGAATATAGAAAGAAGCAAAGGTTAGTTAATATTTAAATGTTTTGGTTGTTCAGCTGTAAAGTCAGACACTGAGCACAGATTAACTGGATTTGGAGCTATAGAAATGACTGTAACACAGCAAGGTCAGGGCTGAATGAAATGACTAGAAATCGATCAAATGTGTGAAGTACTATGGGGGAACAGGGCAGCTAATCGTTTCAAAACTTTACCCTGTAAAATGTACTGTACAGGATCGATGACAGAGGAGATAATAAAACAAACAGACTACCTCTCTTCCATACAAAACTATGCTAGATTTGTGTTTGGTCTGATTAATTCAGCAAAATTTGGGTTGCTCATTAATGGTGCTTTAATCCAAAGGCAGATAAGTTAGCTCTGGGAGCCTAGAGAGGGCCTGTACCTCATTTAGACTTCTAAAAACCTACATGGATATGAAGTATGTATGCTTTGGGTGCAAGAAATGCTGACTGCTTGGCATCCATTTATTGGCAGTGGGATATGCATTTACGAGCCCTTTTGCCTGCTAGCACCAAGGGATTAACAATGCAGCAATTCTTTGAGCCTCGGGGCCTGATTCTGTATCATGGAAGTCAATAGAAGCTTTGTCATTGACCTCAATGGGCACAGGCTCAAACACTAAAAGAACACATTATGTGATACACATTTTTTAAAAAAGGCTTAGCAGTTTTGTGTTTGCAGAACCGGGGGTGACTGACTGATGTAAAGAATCTGAAATAGAGAGGTGAAAAACAAACTTTGATTCCCCAGTTAAGCAACTGACTCTACATCTGAACACAGCATTAAAGCAGTCAGAATATCTGCCCTGAGTAGCTGCATTTTGCGTTATATTTAAACTGTGAATAATACCTACTGTAATCAAGTCTCTAATTTAGGTACCTGAAAACAATATAAATCAGTGAAAGCAGCAGCAGCTCTGTAACTCTGAGAAGCTTGGTGACTTTGTGTGAAATATAGATGCAGGAGCCTATATATAAGCAGGTCTAGATTAGAGAATTTTGTCTGCTGTATACTCAGAGTAGCTCTTCTCATTTCTCTGACATAAAATGCTCTACCTCCAGGAGTCCATCTCTTAAATGAGGTGCTCACATAAATGTGAGAAACTGCTAAGTTGCTAAGAGCAACTGTTTAGCACTATACTCAGGGATATAAGCACGTTAATGTCTACATGTAAAAAAATATATACTTTGTAACCACATATAGTCAATGCCTGTGCTTTCATCTTCTAGCTTCAGCATTAATAAGAAACTCTTTCAGTTTTCCAAAACTTAATCTATAAAGAGAACAACAGGGCCTGCATATACATATTCATGTGAAAAACCCTCCAGAGGAATCAAAGGCAAGAGAGCTGTTCATCTTCCTTACATATTGAATGAATGAAGTGTCGGCTCTCCAGGTTTTGTAAGTGTTACTGGTCACCTCCATCACAAGCCATTGTTTCTGATCCATATCTGAGTGGTTTGCAAACACTTACAAAACAGCTGTGTGAATACTTTCAGTGAGAATGCTTATTTGCTCAAATGCTTGTGATATCTTGTTTTCCAAAAACAGTCTTCAGGGAAAGAAAATTTATTCTGTTGCTGGCGTCTATAAAAAGGGAAAGGAATCCTTCACTAGCCCTTCCAGACAAAAGTTGAGCACAGCAGCAAGGATACTCTTTAGTGGGGAGGGAGGAGGTGGGGGAGTGGGGGTGTGTGGAGGGGATACTGCAGAAGTCTCCTCTTACTAGTAGGGGGTTAGAGCATCAACTCCAAGACACAAAGACTTTTTGTAATACCAAACCCCAAAACATTTTCTCAAAAGTCAGTATGATTATCACATCCTAGTGGTGCAGAATGTTTAATGCTGAGCAGCTAGTACATTTTATGAATTCATCACTTTGCTGTTGAACACTGGCATGCACTGATAGCTAGGCACAAAAAGCTCCAGCGCTGCACAGAAGTGGCATTCAGCCTTTGACAAACGAAGAGCTACTTTGTCATCAAACAGAGGCTCACAAAACCATGAAAGAATGAACCGCATTTAAAATAGAGAAATGTGTGCAGGCAGTTTATGCGAGAGTTAATACACTGCTCCAAACAAGGCAGCAGAATCTCCAGTCAGAGCAGCGTTTCTCAGGGCACGGACGATGCCCCAGACTCATTGGCTTTCTGTCACCAGTCTCGGAGGACAGTTCTGTGTAAGTCAATACAGTCCATATGTGTGTGGGCACACTCACACCTCTATTTTTTTGTTTTAAATTGCCTGGAGGCAGCTGCCATATCACCTTCAAGTCACTATGTGATGTCTTAATCAAATCTTAACAAGGAGCTTGAGGCAGCTTAGAAACCACAAATGGGATACAAAATACTAGGGCATCAAAATATGGCATCACTGGATAGCAATAACTGGCTTCGTCTTCTTGTTGCCTTTTGCATGCTTTTCTTTGGTAGGATGGTATCTTTATTGCTTATTTCTTTTGAAGGGATGTGAAAAGAAATACCTTTTAAGCAAGACTGTGGTTTTACGAGAACACTTTTGGTCTATTTTGCGTATCTTTATCCTGTCCAGTTGCCTGGATTACAATAGCAGGTGAACAGAAACATGGGGTTGCTGCATTCTAATCATCTCTAAATCTTAGAGCATATTTTGCCATTTTTCAAATATGAATTTTGGTTACAACCGAACCTTGTCATCCTTTCATATGCAAACTTCCCACTGTGATCAGTGGGACTTCTGAATATTAAGAAATAAATGGAAACTTGTTATTTTTTTCTCTTCAGTTTCTAATCTGCTAGGAAGATTGTGTCAGCCAAGGAGGGAGAGAAGGAAGAAGGAGAATATGAGGGAATGTGAACAGAGCTGGATAGTGCAGCGCACCAAATGCTTCCCAATCACCCCTTTGGCAGGCTGCTGGAATGCTGGAACTGCAGCCAGAAGCGTTAACATTTGCAAGTGCAGTAGCTGCAGTCCCTTATGACTAAGTTTTCAAAGACCAATCCCATTCACAAATACCATTACAAGTAACAAATACTGTTGCAGTATTTGAGTGTATTTACACAACCACATACAGGATTTTTCTTACTCGTCTTTCAAAATACAGAATAAGTATGTTCAGAATTCTCTTTACTGAAATATTTATGCCCAATCTGAAAGGATGAAGGGCACATTTTTAGTACCCACAGTCCCTATAAGATAAACACAAAATTCTGGAACAGCTGGTGCTTGACAGTAGATATATTTGTCTCTTGGAATTTTGTGTTAAGGAGATTCCTTCATTAGTACAAGAACCTTTTTAGTATTCGCTCTCAGATTGCTTTTACTACTTGGTTTAAGGCAGTGCATATTGCTAAATATGTTATCTTAACATAGTAAATTCCACCAAATTGTATTCATTAACAGTGAAAGCTGTTTTCAAAGTAAGACAGTAGCAATGCATTTATTAGTATTTCTTTTAGATAACCAAATATATTGACTTAACATTTATTTTTTATTAACCCATATTCCACATGCACATATTTTTTTTATTTTCTTCTGATGTTTAAACTACACTCTATTTCATCTCCAAAGCAATGAAGCTTTCAAACATCAATTATTTCCCCTTTTGAGCCTAGAAGGGAATTTTTTCTGGAAAAGGGAAAGGATATACTAAAGAACTTTCAGAACTTGACTGTAACAGGCTGTTTTGCCTTACTGCTATCATTATAGCATATATTATATATGTATATATTGTCTGATCCAATATATACCGTCTGATCCTTCTAGTTTTGTGCCAGCCACTGCCATTTTATTACTGTCTAAATGACACACGACAAGACAGAAGTGTCACTTAAAATACATTGCAGAGAGTTCTCCAGCTAGCTTTGAGATTTATTACTGTGTTGAGTGAGATTGAAGTTTTAGTGGCAACACTGCAAAGGACCCTGAAAGATTTGAGAGAATACAGTCAGTTTATGAAAGTGAAACAAGCATGAGAAAGAGCAAGTGAACTTGTATCATTAACCCATATTATTAGGACCATTTCACAAAGAATTCAGGTTCTTTTGGTAGTGAGATAAGTAATTCATGTAACCAAAATGTTACTAATCTCCTCTACAGTAAAAAATCTGTCAAGTACTTCCAACTAGTCCTTTTCATTATTGTAGCTGTTAATTCATACAGAATCAAACAACTTTTATGGCTGAAATTACGACAGTTTTTAGTAGTACTGAGAGAATAAAACTGGAATTAGTACAGTAATACTTGCAAAATTACAATTCAAACCAAGACTCCTAAATCATCTGTGTGCAAAACTATACAGAGTTAGGGTGGGATAAGGTGCAACATATGCTCTTTCTTTGTAGGTAGTTTTTGTCAAAATCTGTGAGAGAGTTCTCTGGAAAATTCAGCTAAATAAAGCAGGTATAGAGCGGCTGAAATAAAGGACCTTTGGTCATTCAGTGATTGTTTAATACTTACTTGGACATGGCGCTTTCAAAGGTTGGACTCAATGACCTTGGAGGTCTTTTCCAACCTTAAGGATTTTATGAGACTTTTTTTCATAGCCTGTCCCTTTTCCCCAGTCCAAAGCTAAACAAAAGAAGACTTACAATCTGTCTGGTTTTGGACTGGCATTCTTCACTTGGTGTGTTGTGTCTTTACTTTGTTCCAGCTTGTCTTGTCCACACACTTACATAGCTCTAAGTTTTCAAGAAGCCAACAAAACAGGGCCTTATTTCTGCTTTGTCCTGGAGGTCTTACCATACCTAACACAATGAATAATAATCTGGTGAGACTGTCTTCTGCGGCTGGTGAAGGCTCACAAATATTTTAGGAACCAACTGAATTCCAGGAATGTAACCTTAAATAAGAATATAGAATTCAAAACACGGAAAGCATTGAACCTTCACTTTGCTGCGAGAACACCAACAAGCTGCTCTTACTCTCCAGAAGCAAAGGGAAAGATGAACGTGCATCCCTTCCTCTTTCAGTGAGATAAAGCATCATGCACCAGGAAATAGGAGTTGTTCTTTTTCATCTGTCATGGCTCTGGATTGTCCACCTACACTGACAGTGTGCCTCCAAGATCCGAGGAGCTGCCTGGCAGCTCGGTGAAGGTACTTATGCTCGTATCAAAATGCAATAGGTCTTCCTATGAAAAGCTGCTAGAAATTCTCCTGAAGCCAGTCTAAATGTGTTTCATTTTCTTACATCTGGACATAATAAAATTTTTACTTATGTTAATTTTATCTGGTTTATTTGCTGAGTTCTTTGAAGTGAGTTCCTTTCTGCTCACATGTTTCATTCCTCAGGATTGCTTAGTGTAGTGGGGGGAAGAGTTATCTCAGTGTCACTTACATAAGGTAATACATTGGACATTGCATGGCTTAGACTGGTTCTGAGCTGAGATGTTTCAAGAGATTCAGGGATACA
Organism: Mohoua ochrocephala; assembly: GCA_013398855.1. Lineage (NCBI taxonomy): Eukaryota > Metazoa > Chordata > Aves > Passeriformes > Acanthizidae > Mohoua > Mohoua ochrocephala. The sequence continues at coordinate 258,938 of VZTA01008010.1, forward strand.
GATGTTCATGTCAAGGCTGAAGACGATGATGATTGTCTTGAATGAATAATGCTAGAAGTTGATTCACCTTTGGTCAAACGTTTTACAGGCAAGCAGTTTTTTGAATTTATCTATTACTGAACCCACAAGGAACTTCAACAGTCCAGAGCAGTTTCTGCATCTAGAAAGATATTTCTGGCTTAGCCCTGTTGTATGTTGTACACAGAGTTTGTTTTAGAGGCTTTTTTATGCTGCCACTTCAAAACAATTTCTTGCTTCAGCAGCTCTCAAACTTAGATTTTACCCTACAGCGCTCAGTCCACAAAACACAGGACTAGCATTCAACTCTGAAAAAGATCAAAGAAACAGTAATTTTGGATTCAGTCACAATTATTTTAGGCTCTTAAAGGCAATGGGACTAATAGTGGTTAAAAACTGTAGAAGACAGCTCTTGGGAAGACAATTTTAATACATTCCAGGTGTACTAGCACTGAAGTCAACAGTTATGACATTTTTGAACTGACTCCAGTGTGTTTATTCTGTAGAGAAAGTTTCCTCACACTATAAATCGTTGTAAGATTAGTATTAATCTGACTGAAATGTCCTGAGCCATCCAATTCTCTGGTTAATTCTATTAGGCTGCATTTTCCACATGCTAGTTTGAAATGTTATCATATGATGACAAATGTAAGCTTTTTTATTGGATTTATGTAAATCCTTTCTTCACTGAAGCTGTTGGAAGGGTTCTGCAGTTGCTTATGGGATCCACACATTGAAACACATCACACATTCCTTGTAAGAGATGGGGTTTTCTTCAGAAAGTCCGAGACTTCCAAACCTTTTTCCTATTACTGCACCATGTGAGATGGCAGAAAGCTTTCTACCTGCGTCTAGCCGTAAGAAAGAATGCTCTTTCAGAGAGAAACCAGGAGTGAAAAAACCATATTTAAATCCCTGCCTGTCTTATCTCTCTTGTTTGGTTATTTCCTCTTTAGATTGTGCAAACTCCAAGGTGTTGTCATCCAAATGGCCTTCACCTGTTGTAGTTTGCATTTGAGAATTAGCAGATTAAAAAGTCCTTCCAGCTATACAGTTAAGGATGAGAGACAGAAAGAACAAGGCAATTCTGTCTGGATGGTATTTTCCATACCTGGATGCCACTTTCCATATCTGGATGCAGCTTGCCATACCCGGACACCAGGCAATTAGATTCTTTGATCTCAGACAGCTCTTAATGAAAAATGAACCCACTCTGAAAATTTCAGCTTTTTACCATAACCTATTCCATTGGGGCTTTTTTTGGTTGTTTTGGTGATTTTTTTTGTTTGTTTGTTTTGGTTTTTTTTGTTTTGTTGAGGGCTTTTTTGTTGGTTTGTTGGTTGGTTGGTGGGGGTTTTTTTGGGTTTTTTGTGTGTGAGTGTGTTTTGGGGTTTTTTGTTTGTTTGGGGGTTTTGTTTGTTTGTGGGGGTTGGTTTGTTTGTTTGTTTTGGGGGTTTTTTTGGTGGTTGTTGTTATTGGTGTTGTTTGTCTGTTTTTTACTTCACTACACAGCAGGGCTGTGCTCCAGCTTGACGCCCCAGGGCTCAACTGCAATACACATAATAAATGCCTTCAAGCACAGGATGGACCCATTGACTGCAGTGGGGCTACTCACACTTGAGGCCAAGCGTACACTAAAGTGCTTTGCTGGGGCCTCTGTATATCAGATGAATAAGCTTTTCTTCAATGAATTTTCCAAGTCTCCTTCTATAAAGGTCAAAGAAAAAGCCTGTTCTATTTCCTGCTGAACTTGGTGGACCTTTTAAACCATATTATATTCATTCTTAGTATATGTACTATAGGTATTAAACATTAGTTGACCTTAGTCACAGAAGACTCAAGAAAACAGTCCTGTAGAAATATAAAGGTGTTGGAAGTTAGGATTTTTCCTGGATTTTTTCTTTCTATCACGGAATTTTGCCCCATTAGATCCCTAAGAAATGATAATGACGGTACTTAAGAGACACAAGAAGTTGCCAAGGTGGGGGGAAGGGTGCAGCTGGCTACTCTCTTAGCTGGGGGGTTTTCTCTTGGGAAAGACAAAGATACCGCAAGATTTTTGCTGGGAGGTGATGGGCTGGGCTTGGCTCCTCTTTGCTCTTGGGATCGAGGTGGAGAAGTGTGGGTTTTGGTGCCGGACTGTTGCTGCCCAGAGGATTCGCTGCCACTGTGGAGTTCTCGTCCTGCATGGCTTCTCCTTACTGTGGGTGAGCTTCCGCTCGCAAGAGCAGCTGTTGAACCGGGACCTTTCCAACACCCGACCTCACTGGGAATGGGACCAGGACACCCTCCCCCTTCCAGGAGAGCGCGTGTCTCGGCTGCGTGCAGCAGCTGCTACGGAGAAGCCCGGCTGCCGCTGCCCAGCCCTGCTGCTTTCTGTCACTGCTCGGGGTATTTTCACTACACTCTAACCCAGCATTCCATGTCCACCCAAGCTTCGCGGCTCCTGCTAAGGCTGTGAAGTTTTCTGTTACATTTTGTTTGCCAAATGCTTGTTTGTAACAGGGTGCCTGCCCCTGCTGTCCCAGCCGCCGCTCCGAGGTTCCTGCTGCAGCCCATTTCGCCATCCAGCCCGCCCGCCATTACCGCGTGAGGGAGCCGTGATCGCCCTCGCGCCACAGCGCCCCCTGCAGGCGCGGGGGAACCATCGCACCCGCCCTGCCCGGCCGGGAGCCACCAGCGCCCCTGCCGGCCGTGAGCGGAACTGCACCGAAGGGGAAGGTGCCGCAGCCCAGAGAAGGCCGGCGCTGGCTCCTGGCTCTGGTTGTTGGTGCTGCCGCTGCTGTTGTTTGTTTGCCTCGTTATACTGATACCTGCTAGGAAAGAACTGTTATTCTTTTCCCCATATCTTTGCCTGAAAGCCCTGAAATTTCAGTTATAATAATTCAGAGGGAAGGGGGTCACATTTTCCATTCCAAGGGAGGTTCCTGCCTTTGTTGGCGGACACTTGTCCTTCAAACAAGGACAAAAGGCTAAAGGCTAATTACAACACCTGAGATCTAGACAATTTTGTAAAATTTCTTTGTTCTTATTTATTTAGCTGTTTTTAATTCAAAGGCAATGTTCTATTTGGATGTGAAGATTCAAGTAACACTTTCCAAAATATGAAGGCTAAATGCCACATTTACAATTGTTTCTGAAAAGGGTTGACCTTTTTTAAAGTTACTGAGTAAATACAATTTCGAAGGTTTTGTTTCTGTTGTAAATTAAATGGTATGTTTGTAGATGGAAAGGTCAATTTCCAGTAAAGCTGAACTTCAGAAAACATCACCTTTCTCAGCTAAATCAAAGGAGTTAATTAATTTTACAGATGAAATACATAATATATAATTCTCTTATCTTTGTTTCAGAATCAATTGTTTATGGCATAAAGAGGATACACTTGTCATCATTAGGTGTAAATGTTTGCTGCAGCAGCAAATATAGACTTAGTCTACAACACACAGCTTCATAAATGTGAGACACAGTTCCTCTGAGAGGTTTTGTGTAGGGGAATGTTTGTCCAAATCCTATCTGATATCAGACTTAGTGCATTTAGCAAATTTATTCCAACTTACATGAAACTATAACAGTTTCTATTTACAAAAAATGCACTAGAAAAATCTTACTAGACGTTGATACTGCTCTGCACTGAGAGCTCTGCACTTTAATCCCTTTCTTTCTATGCTGTCCTTAATTAAAATAAATTGTTTATATTTAGTAATTGTTACAACTATTTCAGCATGAGACCACAAGTGCCCATTAACAAGCGTCATCTGAACCAGTTAAACACCTGGGTGTATTACCTGGAAGGAGGCTGGAAGGCTTGAACTTTCCTGCCTGGGTTTGTGGGAGGTCACATACCAGAGTCTAGAGCCTTTTCGGAAGTACTGAGCGCCACAGTGTCATCTAAGTTGTTCATTAAAGAGAATGTTGTTTGCTGCTTTGGACACAAAATTATTGGACTAAGAGGCAGCACCTCCTGCCTCTGTAACAGCCTTTAGCCTCCCTCTTTGTATGGCTTTCCAAAGTCAAGGCAGAGAAGGGAACAATGGGTTTGCTTTCTCTAGCATCCCTTTAAAGCACCATGTTACACACAGCTGAACTTCCCAGCATGTTTCTTGGGTGTCTCCAGAAGGAAGACATCTGAAGTCGGATATGTAAAAGATGTTGGAAAAATTCAGTCTTCATTGAGATGTACCATGACAGCAGAGTGATAGCAAGTTGGGTTCCTTGTCCTCTGTCTACTGGAAATGACCAGAGATTTATTATGGATCTTACTCTCCTTGATTTGGACTGATCTTGTAATTTTTTCCCTAAGTTCTATTTAGGGACTGTTATTATTTACATACTGTTTATACAAATCTTATCTGATAAAATTCCCCATAGAATAGATTCTTTAGGATGAATTCCATGTGTACCCTTGCCTTCTCTGAAGTAACAGTACCAGTTTTACTTAATAGTTATTTAATTATTATTGTACCTCTATCCTCTGTACAAGCAGAAAATATCTGTCAATATTTGTTCTCACAGAAAGGTGTCAAATGGAAAAAAAAGAAGAGAGACTGTGATGAAATTGTATGAAAAGGCAGTGAAAATAAACCAGCTTGTGTCAAGCAGAGTGGTTTCTAATAAGCAGACACCTTCACTACGGGAAAGAGAATCCTAAAAGATAAACATCAAAAAATTGCAGGCAAATTTTCCAAGCTGCCTCATCTTTTACTTCTTTTAATGGAAGCTGGCTGACCTGATCCTTCACAGTGCTTGTGCCACACCTAAACCTTGCAGCTGCTACAGATAACCTAACTTTTAATTTTGTACTGAACAATATTAAACTAAACAAGTCATCTTGCTCTAGCAGAGAGCTGTGTCAAAGTGGTTCCACTGCTAAGTGTAGACTGGGTAATTTGGCACAGAGGTTTAATCGAGGTTTCAACAGCAATAGCAAATCCACATTACTATCTTGCAGCAAGCTCTTAACACAATTCCAATACTACCAGAGGAACAAAAATGGGGTTTTGTAACAATCAAATGATTTATCAACCATTTTTAATGATCTGCTCTCCTCTTTGATTTCCTAGTGCGGTGCATTCTTCATGCCCAAGCAATTTTGAGGTAAATACTCAAAATTAACTCTTGAGTTCATCTATGATAAAAATAAAATGGCACATTCCATACTCTTAAGAGATGCTTTACACAAAAATATCTCCAGCCAGCATATATATGGAAGGTACAGGGACAGTATGGTATGAGGGCTGATATTACACATCGATTTTAATAGAGGGTTCTAAAGCAGAGAGGAGGTCAAGAGAAGTTTTAGGAGAGGTATAGGTAGTGGAAGTAGAAGCAAGATTTTTTTTTTACATCACGATTTTTCTGACATTCTCAGTCCTGCCATTCCCCATCTGCTCCCGTAACACACAGGGAACGTGCTCACTGCAGATTCAGAGTGAGACTTTTCACCACATTGCCCTCCCCTTATGCCTCTCTTTACTTATCTGCAAAACAGCTCTTTAGTGAACCTGTGCCCTGCAGCTTATTAAATCTCTCATTTAAAAAGTACACCCCCTCAGGTGATATCACAGATGTTTAAACAGATATAAGGGTGGGAAAGAATACTAGAATTTGGGGATTGCTGTGGGCACTCAATGGAAGCAAATAGTCAGTGCACTCAACTACATTTTGCCAGTGCAGCCAATATGTCATGGCGAAACACTGAACTGTATGAATCCCGGGATCTTCAATCAGATATTGCTCATTTAAAAATGGAGCTGTGCAACAGTGGCCCTATCTCTCGTACTCGTTTTTCTCGGAGCAGCAGTCTGACATTTCAAAAGATGAGAAGTACCTTTCAGCTTGAATAAACTCAGAAATATATCTGTAAACACATTTGGCCTCATCTTTAGAAATGTCAGTTTTCTGGAATGAACAGCATGGGTACAATATTTGTGTTGGTGTTTGGGCAGCTACTTGTAAGAGAGCAAGTATGTTACAACATTTTACATCCTTTAACTGCACTTTTTTGCAAGTACAATAGCTATAGCAAGAAATACCCATTACACCCAACATCAATAAAATAGTTGCAAAAATAAGCAAATGATAGATTCAGTAGTGGGAAGTAAAACTTCTTTCATCTCCTCTGCCTCATAGTAATCAGGTCTCTGGCTTGCTGGTTTCCATGGAGGAGTCCTTCCTGACACCAGAGGACAATCACTGTGTTCATTCATTATTGTTGTTCATTGTTGGGTTCCAGTATTGTCACCTGAAATCAAGTTCTTGCTGTGTTGAGCACCATAGATGGAAAATGGCAGTTCCTGCCCTGAAAAGCTTGCAGTGCAGACAGTCAAAACGAACATGAAGTGAACGACAGCCCATAAATAATATTAGTGCCACTGCTTGATTATTGTCTGTGTTTACAGCAGTAGTTTTCAGCCTGTGGTCTGTGAGCCCCAGAGGGTCATGGTCTATAAGGGATCCAAGAAAAGTAACTAAGGGAGAAAAACCCACAAGCCTCAACTTTACCTTACACAAATCTCTGCTTCCTTTGGAAAGTGTTTAGGGCCTCTATATTAAAAAAGCCTGAAAATCACTGTATATGGGTTGCCACAATCATGCCTGTGATTTATAATACCCGGAGACACATCAGCTGACATGTCTGGTTACTGCTTCACAGGCTCGCACATCGGTCTTGTCCCAGCCTCTTTCCACTCCAAGGCTGTGACAGGGAGTAGAGAAGAGCCAGCAAAGTGCAGAACCTCCAGGTTTCCCACACCAGGAGATCCCATGCTCAGAGAAGCCTTGAAGGTGTTTTAGAGCAGCACACTCCCACTACAGCCCCTCAATCTGCCATTAATACCCTCACCTTCCTTCTCCTTGTTACACAGGATTCACACTAGGAAGAGGAAACTCCCTGCCTCTTGAGTCTTCAAATGGAAAAGTCTTAAGCTCTCCTTAGCACTTGCTTCCTTCCTTCCTATGATGGAGGTATCAGACAGGGAAATACTTGCCAGCAAGTAGCAGTTTACTCAGCGGTAGCTACCAAGTTAACCTGCTTGAAAAATACTCAGCTACAGAAGAACCTCTCTGTCTTGAGGTTCCTAGAGACCGTGAACTTTGGCAACAGGTCTGCCAGTGTTACCAGAGAGGCATTCCTGACTACTGTGTACAAGAGAGCCACCCACACACAGAGGAGAAGCACTTGGCTTCTGAACTCACGGTGCTGATTAAAGCCAGGGAATCTCACTGGTGGTGGATTAACACTCCGGGCTATGCATGGTACTATGAGCTATTTTTCATAAAGCACTTCGTTCTCTTACAGTCTTTCAGAGAATAAAATTTTCCCTGACCCAATAAAATATGCTAAAATTGCTTATAATGGCACTGTTTAGGATTAGGTAGGAAGTCATTATGTCATAGTTTACAGAGCTAATGGCTACTATTGAGCGTGCATATTGTAAACTATAATGAAATGGGAAAAAATTACTTTCAGATGTATTTTCACTCTGTATTTTATAATAACAACAATATATCAACCTTTCTAATATTCTTTTCTCATGACTGAGTGAATCTATTTGGTTTGTCATTGTGCACATGTAAATCTTACCATATCATTTGGCAGCTGTTAGGTTCAAACTGGAATATTCTTAGTTCTGATCTTGCTGCCTTCTCCCTTAAAATATCACCTTGTGCTAAGGCTGAGGAGCAATAAGGATGACACATGAGAAATCTGCATCCACTCTGAGAACATGAGAACATTCTTACATCCTCAAAACACCTGCTTTGCCTTATGGCCAGAGGTATTGGACTATTCTGCAAATATGTCCCGATGTGAGATTGAATTTTGATTCATTCTCCTTTCTAAAATTTCTGATCATCCCTGGAATTCCACAGTTTGTTTTGGCCAATGCATCTCTCTCCCTCTGTCATTTGTTGCTTTAGTTTTTGTTGTACATATATATATATTTATGTACACTCATATATTATTTTTCCTGCAGAGCAGATAAGAACAGAGAGCTGGTAAGGTCTTTGTTGTTGGTACAAGTTAAGACTTGGCCTTGTTTAAATATATTTAGATATAAGGAAGTTCAGATGCTAAAATGGATAACATAACCCATCTGTGGCAAAGGTTTATGGAATCATAGAATGGTTTGGGTTGGAGGGGATCTTACAGATCATCTGATTACAGTGACTCCATGGCAGGGACACCTTCCACTAAACCGAGTTGCTCCAAGCCCCATCCAGTCTGGCCTTGAACACTTCCAGGGATGGGGCATCCACAGCTTCTTTGGGCAACCTGTGCCAGTGCCTCACTACTATGTTTGGTATCAGATTAAAGCCCCGTGCATATCCATCTATAAACTGGAGAAAGCCCATGGATAAACCATGTCCTTTTCTAACTTTTCTAACTGGTTACTATTTGTTCTGGAAATGCAGTGAAGTCTTGATCAAATGCTTCTCATATTTATGCTCCCATTTCACTGAAATGGAATTATCCCAATGAGAAAGGCAAACAATGTACAGGATTACCGGATTTCTTAAGGAAGGACTCAAAATACATCCTCTAGGATTGAGTAAGACAGCAATATCTCACAGAATATGCTTGAAAGGCAGAAGTATTTAGGAAAGTTTATTAAATGAAGCAAACGAAAATGTTGCAAAACATCTTTTAAATATTCAAACCAAAAATGTTTTCAGACCAACCTACACAGATATCTCCAGCCCAGGAGTCTTAAAGTTGACTGAGGTCTCTCACAACCAGTAATATTAATGTTAATACACTTTGAGAAATTATCAAACAGCTGGTGGTTGCCAACATGATCTCGATATATTGGAAAGATGATGCAGAGAATAACAGGTAGGTTAGTCTGATATTACTGACTGAAATAATAAACAGTTCATTCAGGACTATGTCAGCAAAGCACCTGGACCTAAAAACATAATGAATGCCAGTCAGCATTCCTAGAAGGCACATCTTGTTATTTCGGCAGAAGTATGTGCTTGGTTGACAATGGCAGCTCTCTTGATGTAGGGTACAGAATTCTTCAAGGCATTTAACTTAGCACCACATCAAATTTTGATTTTAAAATGCTTATAATAACAATGTGAAGTGGGAAATCTTAGGTGGATTACTGGCCCATTGACAGATCACAGAATGTAGCTGTTACTGAGGCGTTATAAACTTTTTTGCTTTTATTGGTAACTTAAGGACTAATTTGTGTTTCAAAAAACTTCAGCATGAATTAAACAAGCCTCTTGTTCATGTGCACTGAAAAATTAACTTAGTAGGCCACAAAGGTGGGGCTTGGGTTTCACTTCAGTGAGGTGAATGCATTTTTACAGCTTTTACCTACCTCTAACATAACACCATTTTTTTAGCCTTTAGATGCGTTTCATTTTGAATCTAAGATTGGCTTATTAAGCAGTGGAACTTTGATCCTTTAAACCAAAGTGAAATGGAAGACAGACTCGGAAAGCATTACCCCAGATGAGATTTGGCAAGAAATCAATATTTTACAATTTAAATATGTATTAATCCATGGCAGAACTAAACCATTTCAACTTTTTATACAGACAGTATTTTACCCTTGTGAAAGTGCATAAAAAGTGTATAAAAACTGTGTATTATGGAGTTATTTTGCTGAATGTTATTTATGATACAGTTATCTCACTGGGGAAAAGCAATAGCTAGTGATATCTGCCCAGGGAAAAATTATTGGGTGGTGGTTTCAAAAGAGCTTGAGAGATTTAGACAGTCAATTCTCAGTGAATTGGGAGTTATGATAGGAGTTACGGCTCTAAATCATATAAGCAGTTTTGAAAATCCAGCTCCTCCTTCTCCCTTTATCTTTAATTGAGTTCATTTGTCTTTCATTTGCTTACTGTGACATTCTCAGGCAATTTGAAGCTGCTTCAGATATAATAACAGCCCAAATATATACACCCAGTCTTGAGCTGTTAGAGGTGCTGCGTAGTGGAGGAGACTTGGGCTGATGGCTGCCTCTCTAATTTACTCCCTTGCTGAACCCACAAAGAAAGCAGCACTTTCATGTTAGGGGCCACCAGGTGCAGAAGCAGAGGTAATAAGGGTAATAGAGCAGCTGGAGCAGAGACAGCAGCACCACCAGTGAAGCAAACTCCCTCCGGAGCTGCCGGCAGTGCCTGGCGTGGCTCTGCACCTCCCACCCACGGAGCCTAAAACTAGGGTGAAGCATTAGGTATATTAATATACATAAATCTGAAACCATCTAAAGTTATTTTAAAAATCACATGAAATACTACGTAATATATGAAATGTCTCAATGAAAATGTTCCATTCTCTCCTTTCCTGTTAAGCCTAAATTACAATTTGTGGTTACCAGAAAAAGTGCATGCCTTCCAATTCATGTGTACAATAAACAAATGTACTCTTTTGTTCTGCTTGACTTAGGTTCCGTCTTTTGTGTTGGAAAACAAAGTTCTGAGTCACTGATCCCCTCTTCTCCTTTATGTGACATGGGCTCTCTATGAAGTGTTCTCCTGTTCCTGTTTCTGTGCCAGGGCGTTCCTTCCAACCAGGCACAATCTCACTGTGGTGTTACGCAGTGTGCACACACCTGGGCTGATGTGCTCAGGAGGGGGCTCTGTGATAGGCTATGCACAAATGCTGCAAAATAGGCAAGCTCATCAACCCTGCTGCAGGGGGGAATGTATCTGTATCAAATTATCAACTATGCTTTGTGTCTGGGCTAAAATATCAACCTTGTGGCTTTATTAGTTGTTACTTGCCCCAGGGCAGCCTGCTATGCTATTATAGTCTCTGATAAGCCTTACTAGATCTCTTGTCCTGAAATCCTAGGATTCAAACTAGATATATTTGGCAGTATATCTAGAAGCACCTACTCTCATCTGGGTGCCATCAGTACATGTAACTCCACTGATATTTCATAAAAATAAGTAGTGTAGGAATCGTCTTAACATTTTTATTTAGAATACCTGCCAAAGGTAGAGCAAATAGGTGGGGGTTTGCATGCCTCACATATGGTGGTATTTTACATTTTAAGATAGAGTGTGTGAAATCTTGATCACAGTGTAGTGACTAGCAAAGCTCCCATCCATTTTGATGAGGTTAGGATTTCAGTCCGTATGGGTACCAGCCTCTAAAGCTGGTAATATTTGTAACATCCATGGGAAACTATACTAGCTGACTGTTCATCCTGGAATACATTGCTGAGAAGGTTCTTTGTACTGAATATTTCTGCTAGAAAGGAGAAGGAACATGAACTACCCTCTTGCTAAGACGGGGAAAAGCCTTTGTGTGACAAAGTTCCTCATGTGAAAGCATCACAACCTGCATGCAAGTCTCTAATATGTACCAGGCAGAGCCCAAGATCCCCCTGGCAGAGCAGAGACCTCCTGTGTGTGCAGCCTTGTGAAAGATGGGGGTCAGTGTCATCCCTTCCTGAGACAGGCACATGTACACAGAGCAACAGATGGAGCCAACGTCCCTCTTCATCTCAGGTGAAGGGACACGTGATGGAGTGTAGAAGAGTTTTTAGGGGAGCTTCACTTGGGATCAGTTGCCAGTGGCTCATATTGGTTTCACAGCAGGACCAAAATAATTCAGAGACGGAACAACACGTGAGTCTTGGCACAGTGCTCTCAGGAGCATCTCCCCAGAGCAGCTCAGGGCTGGAGAAAGCTGAGTTTCATCTTAACAGCCCCGCAGGAGAGCAGGGGTTGTAGACATGAGAGTGATTCCATGCAACTGTTTCTGAGCAAGCTGGAGCTAAAGAACCACCAGACAACTATGAACTGAGCTTTCCATGCCTATGTGGAAATATAAGATATTTTGCCATGTTTTGTTTATGTGGTAGGTTAAATTTATTTGTTATATTTTGACATCTTTATAAAAGTGACATTCATCTATGTAATTTTAATTTCATTTTAAGTACATATTTAGGTACATGTAAGAAAGATAAAAAAAATATTAAACGTATATTTATTTTTAGTAGTTTGTAATTACTACTGCATTTCTTATTTATTGTACTTCCTATATATTGCAATGAAGCACAATACCACACAGAAATACCAAGTGATCATCCTTGCTCAGAACAGGCTCCTTATTGCCTGCACCTGAGGCTGATGACTTTAGCTCGTTCAAGTCTCTGAAAGTTGATGCATGGCTGTCCCTAGCAAATGCTGTTGTTTTTTCACTTGAAAGCACACCGAAAGCAATCAAGTGCAACAGAGAGTATACTGAAAATTAAAATTTTTTATAGTCCTATTTTCTTACCAGTCATTGGACTGATGTCTAAATGCTTTATATAAATGAGCCATATCTAAGACAACTTGCAGGCCCACGGATAATTATAATACCTTGGAAGGTAACCGTTGGTGATTTTTCTCAATACTTGCATGTTCTATTACAAAACAGCAGCTGTCTGAAGTTTCCTGGTGATTAATGACAAGCCTTCCTCCCCTCCCCCCAGTCTAATACTTATTTAAGCAGCAATGACTGACAGGGAGGCCTTTCCCAGCGGTTAATTACCAGATAAGCTAAGTCTCTGCACATTTAGCTGAAAAGAAACAGCCTTTCCATCAGTCATTATAGCTTAAATATAGCCCAAATTGGTGCATTTTCAATTCTTAAGTAAGACCTGCAGGGAAAATTCATTTAAAATGTGCATATAATAAGATGTTTATATATATAGAATATATTTATTTGAAACTATCCCTCTATGAAATCAGTTGATGGATCACTGCCAATGTGGGGAAGTAGAAGAGTGAAAAGAAAACCCATGTTTTGATCCATCATGGAGTTTTCCCAGAAGCTTTTTTGTTTGATGGAGTCTGGGAATGATTCCTGCTTTGTACGGGATGAAACGTGAATGTGCTAATCAAACATTTAGGATTAGATAACCCTGGAACACATATTAAGTATTAAGAACAGGCAATGACATGAGCTCTGGATAATGTCTTTGAATGAGTTTAAGAAAGTATTTTTCCCAGCAGCCCACTCATGGTATTTTGTTGGCATAGTGGTCAAGCAGTGACACGTGTTTCAATTGCTTCAGTTCAGGGCCAGCCTGATCCATTGCCATTTGTGTTAAGGCTGATCTAAGACACTTCGTTAGGCACTGGCAAGGCCAATGGTCCCTCTGTATTTTTCTAAGGAAATGGTAACTTGTAGTGATGGCACACAAAATAATAGTAATTGCAACATGTGTCAGGGTTCTCTCATTATTCAGAGCATACTTGAGTTTTCAAGGCTTCAAAGTCAAGGTCCTTGCTATGAGAAAGGAAGCCAGTTCATCACATAATTCACTGTGACTCTCAGTCAGGATCTTCAGCAAATACTATCTTATATGCTCATTTTTGTCTCAAGCTGAAAACAGAAAGCTGAGGCACTAATTTGAACATCTTCCTCATGTTATATTAACTGCAGGATCAAGTCCAGAGAGTTCACTGTTCTCTGTGCTCCTGTTGTTCTACTGTTTATCTTTAATGGGATGGGAATTAAAGGTTTCAGTCAAAACTAGGTCAAGAAAAAAATCTTGTGTTTCTATTTGCTATTAATTGCCCCCCTCTTCTTTTGACAGTTTTGCCAGGTGTTAATTCTTCATAAACTGAGATTTGAACAGCTGCATTAGAGGTACTTTACTCTAGGCCTCTTACAGTACTTTTAAATATTTTATGCAGCTTCAGCAGTAAACCTAGGCAGAATCTGCTAAACTTCATGGCTTCCCCTTAAATCAGTCACTGATTTTTTTTCAGAATGAAAATGACAGTACCTACAAAGGTGTTGAAATCTACTGCTTTTTTGCCCCCCTCTTTCTCTTACATTTACAGGGAAATATCTAGCAAATGTCACTTTCAAGATCCTTCCCCAGACAAAGAGCACAGCCAGAGCCATTTCTATCATACAGTGAATGCCCAGCTGTGTGGTTGGATGATAAATACCAATGACATTAGGGATTCTATGACTGGCTACCTATTTTAAGCAAATTGTACCATTATGACATCTAAAGAAACTAATGTGGAACAAAACCTCAGCAATGATAGGTGGTCTGGCCTCTGCTAGTCCTCGATCATGAATATGTACAGGCAGTTTCTGGCAGATTTTTAACATTAGAAAAATTTTTGCTTTCAAAAATAACAGACCAGAGTTAACGAAGAACACTCTGCTTGTGATAAAAAAACCCTGCAAGACTAAATCAGGCCTTCTCATTGCCTAGAGAGATTTGTCTGTCTGAGAGAGCACATGCACCTTGGCTGTACAAGATAAGCAAGCACTGCCTGTCCTTTGATCTTCAACCCAGTGGAGACCCTGGACTCACAGTCATCCCCCACAGGAATGGCATGTGGGCCCTCTGAATTACTGCTGTGCTTACATCCCAAAACCACCTCGAACAGACCACCTGTAACAGTTCTTGTATGTAATCATACAAGAACTGTTACACAAGCTTGCAAAGCTGACATCTACTCATGAGAATAGTGGCACACTTACACTCTGAAGAATAACCAGATCAATTCAAGGAAATTGGCTAAAAGTGTCCTATACATTTTCCAGGTATCTCTAGACCAGCAAAGTTAGGCTGAATCACTTTCTTACAACAAAAACACTCCTTGTGTCCCTGAACAACCTCAAGCTACTCAGAAAAGGACTAATACTGTTCTTTTTACTGCTAAAAGCCTGCTAACATCTACTGCTAACAGTAGATGTCATTTAACCTGTGTATCAGAGAGTTGTTCATAGGCCATTTTGTGCCAGATATCCTTGTTGCAGTTTCTTAAAATTTACATACAATCTCTGCTTTACAAGTATGTACTTTTGAGGGGATCATCTTGAAGGAGTCAAAGATTTTTGAAGGAGCATCTCACTATATCGGGGCAGCTCACCTCAGTACAAATTGCACTTCAGTTGTTTCTTGGGATCAACATCATGAAGAAAACTCAGTTGAATTGCTTATTTTAAATATACAGGTTATAATCTCCAGTGTATAGCATTGACTGCTACTTCCAAAGTGGCTGATAGATGTAGGAGAAGGACTACATGGATAATGGCTAGTAGTGAAAATATTTTCCTTAGGCTCTTGAAGAAGACGCATGATAGATGTCTAGCTAGACACCAGTGCAGACTGCCTTGTATGGGAAGTATCCAGTACATAATAGCCCGTTTTCACTTGAACATCCTGCTTCTATTAGAAAATAAAAATTCCAACTTGTACTTTAGGACAAAGAAAGCACCAGAATTATTCTTAAAAGCTGGCTGTCAAGAGGCTTTTGATGCAAATGAGTATATATAGTTTATCTCTTCTTATCTCACAAGAATTATTGAAGCAGATTTCAACTCTGTAAATAAAATTGGTATATTTGCATATAATTTTGCTGTGTTATTAAAAGGCTGTACATAATATTATGCATATTATCAGTGTGTGAAGACTCAGAGTCCTGACCAGCTTTCCTCACTGTAAAAAAATAAAACAACAAAAGCTCGATGTCAGCAAGCCTTCTGACTAACAGCTTTTAAATCAATAATAAAGAACCTACAGGTAAAAACATCTAATAACCTCTGGAAATTTTATGGCTGTACCCTACAATAAATGAATGTTGGGTTAAAATTTACAATGATCCTACTTTGTAGCATGTGTGAGCAATGAAATTCTGATTTAAAACAATGGATTTCATAAGAAACAAGTACGGAGCTTAATACTAATATTTATTCATTGCATGTATTTTCAGAGCTCCTTTCAAAGTGAAGTGATCAGTTAAAGTCAAACACAAAGATGAATAAACATTCTGAAACAGGTACCACTGAATTCCCATCCATTCCTGAACAGCTGGCTACTGCTGCTGATCAAAATCCTCAAATTTAATTAGCATGCAACAAATCATCTGGAGTTGGAAGATGAAAATGGTAGATTTACAACTAGCCAGCAGTCCTTCAATGGTCCAGTGGTTAGCACAAGGCACTGGGGCTATGGGAACCTGGAGGGCACTGCTGCCTGGCCGCTGTCCTAGGCTGTCCTGAACTGTGATGTGTTTGCTGAGCCAGAGCAGCATCCTCAGCCTTCCTCTGGAGAAGGAGCTCTATCCACTGCTCACTGACCTGGAAGAGATAAACAAGACAGACTTCAGAACTGGGAGATCAGGACATTCGTCCAGACTGTGGAGCCAAGCATCTTTCAAGAGATTTGAACCAGGTTTTCCATATTCAGCTGAAATGCTGGAACTGGGGAATTACCACCTATAAAAGATGAGCAGTGATTGGTAACTCCTGTAACGTCTCATTTCCTTTGCTTCTCTCATAATGGCTTGATAGGAAATTAAACTTTCCAGGGAAGACTTTTTCACTAAGCTCGACGTGGCAAGCACATTTTAAAATTCAGTTCTAATCTCAGAAAGAGCCCCAAGTCTTCTCAGATATTTTGGTACAACAGCCCTACTGAAAAGCAATTCATTCACTGGCAGTTGAGACAAATGAACAAACCTATTCCTTGTCACCTATTTCACATATTTTGAGCTCTTGAGGACCATGCAGACAGACCAGGCTAAGCAACAGGAAGAGCAGCTCCAATCCTTGTCATGTCAGGAAGGAGGATTTATAGCACAGTTCCATAGGCATTGACTCTGATGTTCCTCTGCTCCTGGTCTTCTCTCTTGGCAGGAAGGGCCCTCCCTTAAAGGGATCTTGATAAGAACATCAGATGACATCATTCTTCAGAAGCTCGAAGGATCAAGCCTTTTGACTTACAGAGTGTACCTGGGGTATTAGGATCAGTGTGTGCACATCTTTTAAGATGAGGCCTTTGGGTACAAACAGTCCTCCAGGCTTTAAATCACTGTGGAGGGATTTCTCATTACATATGGTGTATTAACTTTCCAAGACGTCTGCATCTGCAAATGAAAGAGGAAGCTTTTGCAATTGGACACCCTGTTATATCAAATTGGCATGGCTTGTTGAAATATTAATGTTAAAAAAAAGTCTTTCCATTACAACAGAACCAAGTCGATTTACATTTTGAGGGGTCAGATTTCAACAGAAATTAATTGTGCTTAGGCTAGATTACATTTTCATTAGTAATCACATAATTGATATTCATTGCTCATTACAGTTAAGCAATTTCAGGCTACCTGTGCAAATACTGAATGTAGTAAGCGCTTGTAAAAGCTGAATTGATCACAAATATGTAAGGTCTTTTCAATAACATGGAAGATATTTGCTCTGTTATAGTTCATACTCAGGCAAGCTACGTGCAAAGCCTGATCATGTTTGCCAGCCTGTGTTAGTATGCTTGAAAGGGCTGTGCTGTATGAGCTGAGACAGAACAAAGGTCAGAAATCACCTCAGTAATGGAACGAATTCTGATTAAAACAAATTTTATCTAGGATAACAGTATTTATGAAGATATTCAGGAAAAAGTATTGGAACTAAACCATGATTGCAGCTATAGGAGCTGAATACAGAAATAACTATAACCTCGTTTATTTAATTTTATGCTGTATTCTGTAAAGATCTACCATCCACTGCTGTTTTTCAGGTTTGGTGAGAGATAAATCTGACTTGATCCCTTTCTATTCTGTCTTTTTCTGGCATTACACATGCTATTAACTGCTCTTTTTCATATTCCCAAGTCTTGTTCAATAAAAACAAGATAAACAGGCTTCCCAAATCTCCAGTCCTTGTTAACTACAGCTGTGCTGAATCCTTTATCAAATAATATTATGTCCTGGATTCTTGGCACTAACTTCCTTACAGACCTTGGCCAGTCCGCTCAGAAAAGAGATGCTAAAACAAGCCTAGAGAACACAGCCTGTGAGCAAAGCAAAAAAACCCAGAGACCGTGGAAGATATGAAGCCAAGAGAAACATGAGAGGGAACTGAAAGGAGGGAGAAATCGTAGAATCAAAGAATAGTTTGTGTTGGAAAGGACTTCTAAAGGTTATCTAGTCCAACCTCCTGCAATGAACAGGGACAATCTCTTCAGCACAGTGAATGGAATGAAAAAAAGAATGAGTGTGTATAACAGGATTCATATATGGTATTTTGCATCAACATCACATGTGTGGAGTGGATACTGAGCTCAGAGCAACAGAAAAGCTTGACACTAAAAGAGAAAGGTACTTCTTGGACCAAACCCCATGTAAGCATAACTGTTCCTGACTCTCCAAAATGTCTGCCTGAAGGATAAATGAGTACATCTATTCTGGCCAGCAGAACTCATTGAATATTTATATGTAAGTTTTCATTTAAGGGAAATATTTCAAAGACATTTACTAGAACTGAAGAATATGGATCTTTGAAAATAAAAGCCAAGAATTTACATATTCTGCAGCTAAAACTATAAATAGACGCAAACTAAAGAATAATAATATATTTTTGAAACAGTATAGTCTAATGGTTACAGCAGTGTTGTGTAAGTGGGATCCTTTCTTCCACTTGTCTCTGATATGTTGTTCAGGGTTGGTATCTCTATTTCCCTGCCAGCAACACGCTTGCAAAGCTTTCAGAGCACTTAGTCCCTGCAGCGAGATCTGCACACCCAGCTGATGAAAAACAGGAGAAAGGATGGTCTCGTGATTACTCTTCCCACAGGAGACATGGATTTGCTTCTGTGTAACCTTAGAGAAATCACACTCAGCACGCCTGTATTTGGTGACTCAATGTCCTGCAGAAATCCAGAGCTGCTGCTGAGCCCGCTGGCTCTGAAACGCAGCATTTCAGTCCTGCCTCCTGCACCTGAGCCTGTGCTGCTCCACGGTACCATCAGATCGAGCAGTATCTCTGCACCTGTCTGCTGCTCTGAACTGTGTTTTTGTCCTTGTGCCTTACCTCTCCAAATACAAACTGGGAGCAACAGCACTTCAGAGTGGCCTACCATGGATGTGTGCCTGCATGACCGGGAGCAATAAAATGCTACAGCATGTAAACATCTCAGAGAAAACAAATTGTCTTCTAAAACAAATGAACAAACAAACAAACAAACAAACAAGACTAGCAGTAGCAGCAGCTTCTTTGCTTAATTTGTTAAATATCTGAGAAACAGAGGCTTAGGAAGGGACAACTTGACATAATTCTCTTCCCATATTGGTAAAAATACAACATTTACTAGCCAAATGTTGCTTATAAAACTTGCATCTGTAGAATATTTAATTTAGAACAGGTATAGAGGTTTCACAAAATGTCCTAGTGAGCACATATACTGTTATGAAACTTCTGTTGGAGTTCTGAGTATTTAAGAAAAATGACACATCAGGCAAGATTCACTCCACACAGTGAAAGAATAGAAACCACTAGAGACTACTTGCAATAACATACTAAAGGAATAAATTCTACAGGAAAGAAACCCAAAAAATCTTGAAACTGAGTTCTGAACTAGGTATCTGTGTAGAAATTTTGAATAGAAATACAAAATAGACCCTCTTACAACCTGTTTCTATTTTACTAGAGCAAATGAGAATAGTGTTTGGTTTTCACCTGAGATGAAGAAAAGTGCCTGAGACTGATGTTCATGAGGCTTTATATGCCAGATTTATGAAGGCTGGCTTGTAGTTTGAGTTCTTTTGGTAACAACAAGGAGAAGGTGAACTTTGAATGGAGCCTCAGGAGGATGTAAAAACCGGGCAGAAGAAAAGGTTCAAATCCAATTTGGTACAGATTTTGTTGACTGCAGTTAGGGTCAGGCCTGAGGCAGAACACCTGAAAAGCTGACCAGAAAAAGTGCTGAGGGCCTCCTCATGTAAAACTAATTTACTGCATAATCAGAATGACAAGAGATCTGACAAAACCCCTAAACCAGGCAGACTGGGAGAACATCTGGTAATGGCCTCCAGGGAATGAACCAAAGGACTGGCTGGGGCAGTGCAACTTTACAGGTATCTCGTGGGTCAGGCAGCTGTAGGGAGGATGCACAGTTTCTTATTTATGGGCAGAAGCAAGATCTATACCCATAAATCATGGTCAGAGACGTGTAACTCTAAAGTACATTTTAAGAAGCACAATAAAGAAAAATTACCCAGAAGCACAGAACTCAGTGCTATGAAAATTAGCACAAAGCTCTGTTATGATTTAAGAGTCTCTGACACTGTGGCCTTAAAAATCCCTAAATTGCGTGCTGCCGTATAAAAGGCTGCTCTTACCCCCCTGTATATACATCTCTGTTGAACATAAACCTTATTTAACTGTTTTGTGCCAAGCAGGGCTTGTAAAGCCAACCAAGCAGCAGAAGATACTTAACATGACTCTGCACAGGACCAGTGCAATGGGGAAACTTCATCTTCTACGTCTTCTTTCGGTTTCCTGTTTCCACACTATGTTCTTGTCCCAGCTGACCTTCTATTCTAGCAACTAACCTCATGAAATGTTGACAGACAAGAACATTTATGGTCAGAAAACTTCTAAAAACGATAAATACACCACAAAATCCTTTTCTCAATTTTTTGGCCTATAGAAAATGTGTTCCTCATCAGATTATCCAGGATAAGGTTATGATGTTTGCACAGTGCCAATGAAAACCTAGAAAACACATGAATCCTTGAAACCAGATACTTGTGTAGGAATGACTTTCAGCCACAAGTTTAAAAGCCTACATGAGGAGGATTTGCCAGCAAGCAACCTTTACAGGAGAATAACTAGGAAGCGAGATAACATTAAAGGGAGAATAGCTGATGTGTCAGGAGAGCTGTTATGGATCACAGCAATACTTCTAAACTCTGTAACTAAAATAAAGACAAAATCTTTCCTTCAGTCTTTGTTATGTATTGGACCAAGGAGCTGCACACTGATATAGGTGGTCACCACACACCACGAATTGTTTCTTGAAATCAAAAGAAAAACAAAATCACAAAGCATAGACCACTTATTATATACTAAAAGGTTTTTAAGTACAGTGAAAATATGCATTCAGCCCTGAGCCTTGCCTGATCACTCACTGATTTCAGAGTCTGGCAATTAGAGGTGCTCAGGGACTTTACCGTCTAGCTCAGTGGTTTGAGGAGAAGCAGCTGAGAGATAATACATAGGAGATAAGGTTACACGAGTTTATAAGATCAATGTAACATTATATATTTAAATTAGATAAACTTTCTGTGATTATCAGGGCAGTTTCCTCATGGTTTCTCTTCTCCCTTCCTGTGAGCCTTGTCCCTTGATTGCTAACTCTGAAAACTGTGACTCCTTAGCAATTATCTTCAGTGAATATCCTCAGGGATTAAGGCAACAGTTTTGGACCGTTAAAACCTAACAAAAAATTGAACATATTGTAATGGTGATTAAAAATGAAGTGGAAATAAATTCCTGATATGTAGATCTTAAATGGATTATTTATCTGAGTGCACTAGAGCACATCCTAGGACGTTTAAAGATGCACAAACAATATAGTACAAACAGAAGTCAAGCCCTACACATACAGTCAAGCCATATTTACAAGATAAAAGACTAACATGGAAGCTCTGTAAAAAAGCTGTCTGATCCTGATAGATAACCATCACAGCGTGATGCTGAGACCAAATGGATTAGTCTTTGAATATACAGATAGTGAAATACTGATTAGGGGGAAATACTATTTCTCTATTTAATACTGGTGAGGCCTGTACTGGAAAAGAACAATCCAAAAGGCTTTTGCTTGATTATGGAGAGATGCAGGAATGCATAGAAGGTTTATTCTCTTCAGTTTACCGATGAAAAGATGAAGGGGAAAGGAGACAACTGCATATAAGGACCAATGTGGAGAGCATAACTCTACTATGGTATCTTCAGTCTGCAAAGCTTTACGAAGGCTCAGTGGTTAGATATGGATGCCTGATACATTCAGGCTAAAAATAGGATTCAGTTTTAACAGCAGGACTTATTAGATCTTGCAACAATTCAATCAAGGTTGTGAAGAATTCTATTAATGGTAATTTGAAAATCAAAAGTAGATGTTTTTCTTAGAACTCCAGTTCAAAGAAGAGTAAGTTCACAGATGTTTAACATGCTAGATAATAATAGCACAGAGATTTCTCTTGGCCTTGTAGTCTCTGACCTCATTAGATGGCACATTAGTTCTTGGGTGTCTGTGGAAGAGTGCAGTTTGCATCTCTTTGGTTGCAGTGCTTACATCTCTTTGATGCCCTTGCACAAACCACGATTATCTTTTATTTACCACTCAAAGAAGCAAGTCCTGCTCAATCAGGTGCAAAGCACTCTTTACCTTCCCATCATCAGATTGCTTCTGCATTGCAGAGCACTAAGAGAGGCCAGTGAGGTGAAAATGAGGGACATCTTCCACCAGCCATGACATCTGTAAAGTGTTGATCCATCCAACTGCAGTCACTGCAGAGAAGGCTCTTCAGCTTATTTACAACCGCTCCGATACATGCAACAGCTTTGTTGTCTCAGGCTGGCCTTTGGGATGTTCAGCTGAGTAGATTAATTTCCATATTTTCTTTGAGTAATCTGTGGATATTTCAGTTAATTTTCCTCTTTCCTTCTTTCATGACTAGTCTGATTTAATTTGCACACTCAGAGCACATGAAATAGCAGTATTGCAGCAAGACACTTATTTTTCAGACTCCTCTACCTGCCTCAGAACACAGAAAAATTCCAATGAATTTTATGTTACAAAAAGATGCCCTTATATCAAAATGAATAGTTTCAGATAAAAAGCTTAATAAAAGCTCCCTCTTGCCTAGGCTCTGACATAAGCTGGGGTCATTCTAAAGAAAAGAACAGAAATTCAGGGACCAAAACAGAGCAGAGTGTGAAGTGGTTTTAATATCACATTAGATGTAATTATTTTCTGTTTCTTTTTATTATTAAACATTGAGGTAGGAGGGAAAATCAATACAGTATGTTATCTTCCAAACAGTGCACCATCTTCAAAACAGTGCTTATATGTACCTATAATTAAGGATTCACCGTCCACATTTCATTTTCTGAATATATGTGAAAGGGAAAATAAAGATCTGGTGGAGGGAGATGTATCTTACTGGAAATGGCCCTACTGCTTTATGCCTTACACCGAAATGATTGCCATTAGCATTAGAATAGGTGTATTTTGCATTCCAGTTCGTGTACTGGGGGACCTCTCTGGCCATTCTGGATCTAACACGTTGCTTTATTTCTTTGCTTCCTCTACAAAATAAGAGTTTGATGGCTACTAGGAGAACTATTATGGGTAATAATGCACTCAGACTTTTAAGGGCAATAAAGCATGTGAACTACTGTTTGTTTTCTTCAGTGATACCGTTGAACATTCCCTGTTTGGTGTAGCGTTGCAGCAACTGAACCAACGGCTGTGGTAGCCAGGGGGCCAGAAGGCCCAGGTACAGCATTGACCCACTGGTGGACCGACTCCAAGGTTTGAAGATACCCCCTTAACTCTGTGAGAATGGCTTCTTTCATGGAATCTTGTGATCCTATGTAGATCCCCTATAAGGATGTAATCCAGCCCCCTGCTCCACCCTCTCCTTCTCCCCATTGGTTGTTGTTGTTGTATTACCCTGCCCCCCTCGGGACCCCTTTATAAGTTTATCCCGAGAGGAAATGACCCCCTTCCGTCCCTGGGTACTTCGGTCCCTGGAAATAAACCCATCGGAAATCCATACGGAGGCCGCCTCTCCTCCTCTGGTTGCACCTGGGCCAGTTGGCTCTGTGTGAGAGTGGCTGCATGTTTCCATCACACGGGGGAGAGAGCGAGCTGGCAGGGGTGCCAAGGGGCACCGCCGGGGGTTCCTGGCTGAGGGACCCCTCTGGAACAAGCGGCTGCTCCTCCACCAGCCACTTACATGGCGATAGTGTAGCTGGGATTTGTTTCGGGTCATTACGAAGATATTTGGAATTACAGCAAAATAAGTCTTCTTTCTACTTGAAAATAAAATATTTCCATTATAATGGTAAAATTTCAATGCCTTTGTTACCCTAACTCTTTGCATATCGCTGTGTACTTTATTGCTCATCCCCCATAATAGTGCAGTAGCAAGTTTCCTGGCCTTTGATCTGTCTTTCTCTCTTTTTCCTTCCTTTCCTCCTTTCAGAGGAGCATGATAAGCTTATTTAGGCTAACAAGGAGATCACATGTCCAGTAAATGTGCACAGCAAATGAAAAGAAATGTGTCTCAATAATACAGACATACTTCAAATATCACTGCAGTTCCACAGTGAAGAATATTGCAGTCAAAGAAAGGGCTCCTATTGATTTCATTGATTTTGAGCCCTGCCTTCTGAAGTCAGCAGGCTGAGTAAAACCATGCCCCAGTTCATTACTGGCTTCTCCTCATTGCTTGCACTTCAGGCAAACTCTGTAGTTCAGCGAAACTGACACTTTTAAAGAGAAGCCTCCTTTTTCACTAGACTAAGAGAATAGCTGGATGTTTCTGTCAAATTTTCCTCTGTGTTGTTACTGTGCACTGGCCCAACAGTATTTGCAAAGATGTGGAAAGCAGTGAACTACATGCTTCAGTTCACCTTTTGCCATGTTAACAAACAGAGCTGCACCAGCTGGTGAGCCCCCTGCTCATGCCCAGCCTTGTCAGCTCTCCCACTAGAGCCCTGGGCCAGGGGAAGAGCCGTGCTGCTGCAGCCAGCCCCAGAGCCCTGCCCCTGGATCGTGGGCCTCCTGGGACGCGGAGCAAACGCGACCTGATCCGCTCACTTTGCATTAACTTTGGAAAAGGCACCTGAGCAGAACCAACAGCAGTTCAGCAGCGGGCACGTAACCACTTCTGCGCTTGTGGGCAACCAGAGCGGATCTCAGCCATGTCTGCTCTTGACTGGTCAAATTTGCCAGCCCTTCAGGCAGCTGTTGTTTGATCTCCACCTGTGACAGATACGCCAGTCAGGCAGGGGTGTTCCCATTTTTGTTAGGCTGTAGAGGGGAAATGATTTCCCCCATACACCAGCACTGTACATATGGCGTAGACATACATCAAGACAGCATTTTCTCTGCTACAGTGAAAGATGAAAATTCTTTCCTTCTTCAGGCTGCTTCTCCAGGTGTTGGGAAATCTGCGTGTTTAGTGAGTTTGCCCTCGAATCGGATGAATTTTGTGGGGCACAGGGAGGGGTCTGTGCTTCGTGTTGGACCTCCTTCGAGCAAGGGAGGAAGAAGCACTTAGTTCCCCTGGCTCCTTCTGTGTCACAGGCTTCCTGAAACTCACAGTGACTGTCCTTCCCTCTTCATCCTCGTGTCAAGGATGTGGGGATCAACCCAGGGCCCTGTTCACATCCCAGATGGTCTCAACACACATGCCAGCTGATGCCTGGCACCCTCTCTCCTCTTGAGGAAAAGACATCTGTGATCCTTCTCACAAGCCCTGTTTGCTACTCCATACTCCACAGAGAGCCATCCTACTCCCTGCTTACTGTGCACGGGAAGCAGGAAGGAAGACTCAGGGACCACACAAACTTTGCATCTTTGCTTTCTTTTAAAAACCTTTCCAAATCACCTTTTTGTGGAAGCTCTGCAATTGTAATCCAACAATGACAACAAAACCTTTTCAAAACAACAGCATTTTCAGTACAAGTGTCAAGTGATCACCAGATAATGGAGTCTTGGAAGACTGTGGCTCAATACAGACATTTATGTTTGAGAAAAACTCATTTAGAGGGTTGTAGTCTAATACCTTTTAAAAAAAGAAAAAAGATGTGAAATTTACTTAAATTATTTTTTATTTGTATGCATGAGCTCAACTATAATGGAATAGTATTGCCAATATAATTACAAGGGTCTGTCTCCAGGAGAAGATTTTATGCAATATACTCTCTGCTCTATATATTCTGAACATAGGTACCAAAAAGTAAATGAGCAAATTTATTATTTCATCCAATGGGAGTTTTGACAGATTTATTCCTACTCTAAATTTCTTCCAGAGGAACGGAAAGGTGGAGAGGTCTTCCAATTATACCTGCAAGTAGTTAGGTTTGGAAGAGAGAAAGAGAACACAGGATAGAGGAGAGATTTCTCAATTTACAGGTTGGTATAAAAGAACTTTTAAAACTAGAAATAAGATGACTTCACAGCTATGTAAAACATGTAATCACATTTAAACTGCAGTAATGAAAGAACTAAATGCCACAGATCTGGGAATCCATCCTCTAGCTGAAGCAGAAAAGAGTAGAAATTTCTGTCATCATGAAGCGGATCAATCAAAATAATTTCTCAAAAGTACTTTTTCAAAAGTACATTTTAGAGCTGAGGAGGATATTTGATCATTTTGCTGAAATTTTCTATTTTCTTAGGTATTCAGCTTGTAAGAAAGGCCAGAAATAAAGCACAGAGGTTATGCAATGTTACAATGCCAGTGCTCATTCACAGTAATTGGAGATTTCTGAAAAAGAGAGATAATTTGTCCAAACCTGCAGACTCAGTAATATGCCTGAAATTTCAGCTAAGACCAGAGAGGATCTTAAGAGGACTAACTGGAGTGTGCATGAATTCATGCCCAAGTGATTTCCAATAATTTTATTAGCTCCTGCTTAAACCCTATCCCAAGTGTCCAGAAGGAGATTTTAAGTGCAGTATAAACATTTTTAAAACATTTACAATGTAGATACACGGGAATAGAAGAGAAAACGGAAATTTCTTTCTTGAGTAGAAAGTAAAGCAATATTTCTCGCTGCAATAAGAAGAGTATACATTTTGAAAATGAATCAAAGAAAATTAGATAGCGAGACTGAATATCCAGAAATGTTAAAAATCTGTAACTGTATATATAATCAGACTAGAAAATTACAGTACATTTGGAAATAGACTGAAGCAAGCTTGGGCTGTGGGTCATAGGCACACACCCATTTCTTCTGTCCTCATGCACTACCCCAGATTACCAAATTTCATTTAGATTAACTGATATTTGTTCAGAGATTTTACTAAGAGACAAGAAGTATAAGAGGAAGGAGAATCTTGCATTATTCAGCTTACTTACAGTTGAGCTCTGAGCAGCTAATTTATAATTTCACAGCCAAGTTTCATCCAAATAACTCTTTCCTCAAGAGGCACTGACAAGATCCAGTTGCAGAGTCCACACTCTGCTTTGTCAAACGCCTTTGTAACATTCATGCAGGTTCCAGCAGTGATCTCAAGTGAGACTGTAATAGCACTGAAATGCAAAGGGGAAACCCATAAATCACTCAATCTGTATCTTCAAATTATTTATCTCCTTGCTAATTTCAAGGTGACAGTTACCATCTGGTATAGAAGCACAAAAGTTTGACAGTTAACATAAGCAGGCTTTTTCAAGTATTTTAACTCCAGAAATGTGATTTCAACTACAATTGAGATTTAGGGCTATTCAGAATGTGATTTGGCATTATGATGAGAGAGAGAGACTGTAAAAAATCAGCAAGTTTTGGTTGATGATTCACAAACATCCTTCAGGAGACAGGATTAATACAGGAATTAAAAAACCAGAAAAGCTGAAAATTGAACCAGACTCCTTCATATTCCCAACAAGCTGAGAATAATTGCACTGAATAAAGTTGTTCTGACTTGAGAGCAACCGTTTCGGGCTTCTGTTTGTTTTGCTGGTTTCTTTTTAAGAGGAGAAGCACTAACAATAGCTGTGCACAGAGGAGAAAATGAGGAAAACTTTGGCCTTCACAGCGTCTCTGCTTTCCTCTGTGGGGCTCCTTCTGCCCTGGCTTTATCAGGAGAATCGTTTCTACACACACGCATTACTTTGATTCACCTGCTGAGAGCTCTGGTGCGTTGGGAGTGGAGAGCACCGCCCCGGACCGGGACAGAGCCGCGGTTCTCCTCTGCTGCGTGTCACTGCAGGACCCCGGTCCTTCTCCGGCCACTGAGTGTCCCTGCCAAGGGACCCGTCTGGTCCCTGCCAAGGAGCGGCAGCGCAGAGCTGCCACACGACCACGTGCAGGGAAAGCAGCTCCTCCCCAGACACAGCTGCGCTGGGCACTGAATAACAGAGTCTCCAAATTTGTGTGCTACCGTTGTTTGCCTTCTTTATCTTCCTTATAGATACTGTCTCCATTTTACATCTCTAGGAATATCCTGTGATATGATAAGGGATCAGAAGAATTTTGATCAACCTTGGATCAGAGGAAAGGTCATCATTGATCTCACTTTGATCAGTTTACTGAAGGGAGATGCTGACCCTACATAAATATTTAATGGTTCTGAGGATTAGCCAAAAGCACCTTTGTAAATGTTTTATGGTCTAATGGAATTTTCTGAGACCACTCTATTGCCTTTGCTAAATGCATTACCAAAGCTTCTGTCCCCCTGTATTTGTACTCCAAAATTAATTCAGTATGGCCAACACTTGCTCACCAGGTTTTCTTGAAACACTAAATGTTAAAATTATGTAGATTAATGAAAAAACAGGCTCATTTCATAGCTAAGTAAGGAAAACAGGGGTTTACAAAAGCACATACATAGCTGGGCTGATTTAAAGTTTCCTGTGTGCGCATTTCCATGACAATGAGGCTACATGAATATTCCAAACGAAAAAGTTAGCGATGATAAAAGTGGGCAAAATATCAGTACCATCTGCTCACTTCTAATGCCCGAAAAAAGTGACAACCTAAAATTAACCAAAGAGAACGAGCTGCTAAATAACCTTTCTCCCCCTCCCAAATCTTAGAGCCCTGTATATTTCAGCACAGAATTTGATCTTTACTTCTTCATTGTTCCCTACTGTAATATTTATATTTCAAAATTTTCCTTAACTTTAACTGAAACTCTTGTACTAGCACAGTTAAAATGACTGGAATTGAATAAAAACACAGTGAAATTCTGCTGCTATTAGTAGTCTCCAGTACTGAGACTGCTGTAACTGAGACTGAATAACCACACTGTCAAAAATTTATCAATATTTTTACCCTGAATTTTGCATATCCACTTTCACTTCTTCCAGCCTAAGATTAGCTACTCTGTGCTGAAAAAAATTCCCATAAATGTCAGCAGAGGAGCAAAACCAATGCATCTATATTATTTTAAAAAGAATTGTTTTGCAAGTCTGAGCCTTAAAACAAAAATTAGTTCTAACTCCAAAACTAGAATTTTCAATTTTTTGTTTGTGTTTTGAATCATGGATGTTGATTCCTTATTTCCCATCACCAAAAGGAAAAGACACAACTAAGGAAACCCCGAGCCTTTAAGACTTGTTCTAGAAGGAGGTCTGTGTAGGTCTCAGTGCAGTTTAGTTTCCTTGTGTATCTTACACATTTTATGTTGTCTGAAGTCCTGCTACAAAGAGTTGGTTGGCAGAAGCATGTAATGCACTGAGAGTACTTGTGTTCAGAAAGGGATATGTTACAGTGGCTTGGTTAGATTACACACAGAGGATCCCGATACCAGTACTCAATAAGCTTCTGCCACCAGTTCCTCTGATGCTGTTGAATTTATAAGCTGTGGATATGGTTTGGATTTTACTATCCCACCAAAAGCAGCTGATAACACTGAAGGAAAAAGTAACCTCATCAACTTATTAGAAATATTTCAGCTACTGGTATTTTGCTTTGATGCTGGCAGGGAGTGTTGTGTCATACACACAGAGTGGGAAAAGATCCCTCATCCCGAAACAGCTCACTGCCACCGCCCCCACTCTCAGCAAGGTGGCTTACAAGTGGCAAAATCTATGAGATACCTTATTACCCAGATTTTCCGTACTCAAGAAAGCATTTTTCTGGGAAAGGCAGGTCAGGAATGCCCAGGCAACTTTTGTGTCTTTTCACATCATTGAAAAATGAAGACGATGTCAAAAAGCTTACTTCCAGTTTGCTGCTACTTAGACTCAGGGGACAGAGTGGGACAAGGCTGAGCCTCAGAAATTAAAAACATTGGGAAATGGATGTAAGACATGGAACAAATGTCAAATCAATCAAAAGAAAATGGCCAGAGTGGAAGAGGAGATTTTGGAAAAAGCAGCAGAGTTAATCTGTGACCAAAACCCAGAACTTCCTCTCATTTTTACAGACGCACTTCTGTGATTTTATGCAGCACGAGCCTGAAAACATACAGCTATATGTGAATTTAGTTTATATAAATGATCTCATTGATGGCAATGGAATTATTCATATGAAGAATATATGCCTAGTTCTACAGTCTGAGCCAGCATGCAGTGAATGCGTTTCTAGTTACTGGCTGAGCTGAGCACTGCAATCCTCGCTGTTCAGTAGGACCCTGGTGTGGAGATTTGCATCCCTTCTTTTTCAATACATAAATCTATGTTAATGCTACTGATGTTAATCAAGTAGTACTGCTCTTGCTGCTACATTTATAAAGTAAGAACAACAGATAGTTATACCTAAAAAAAATACTTTTATTTGAGAATTGTTATTAAATTTAATATGGAAAGAGATTTTGAAGCCTCAGTGAAAATGAAAACCTAATACCATTAAATGGCTGAGAGTGATTACTTCGCAAAGAATGTGGATTATGCTAGTTCTCAGTATAGAAATAAAGAGAATAAAACCATGGTTATAATTTCATCTTGGCAATATAAATAGGATAGACAGATGCTTGATATTGTACAGTAATTATAGATGGCTGAACCCAGAATAAACCTTTTTTGTAGATAATGGTTTCTGATTTTGAAGACTGTTTTTAAGTCTATGGTTAGGGGTTCAGTCTTATTGCCAAGGACACGAGTTAAATATTTAGTATAAAGTACAGTGGTGATTTCTGAACTTGACTTTTAAACATAATATGCAAGCAGGCTGATAAGTCATGGGTCAAACAACATGACATTTACCAAATTGAAAGAGATAGAGGTGGGGGTGTAACAAGATTATAAATTTATCTGATAATCAGAATCGTGTAGTGTAACTAAAAGAAAGAAACGACCACAATATCTTTGCAAGTATTCGGTGCTGCAAAAGGACAAAAGTGAAGGAAAAAACCTTTGACACATTCCTGAAACTCAAAGCTGTCTAGCACGGTACCTTTGTGAAGCTGTAGCCTCTGCAATTGATATGCCATAGCTCTCTTAGCAGATGTAAGAAAAAAGGAAATGTAGTACTATGGAAAAGTGAGAGGGAAGAGACAGAGTGGCATTGATGTGATCAGCTTTAAGGGCATTTCACTTGAAAGAACACCTGAGGCAACAGAAGCAGAAGGAGCAATAAATAATTCAGCAAGAAAATTACATTTCAAAACAATGAGGTTGTCTTTCCCTTTTCCCTTTCAATGAAAACTGCTTTCAAAGAACTTTCTGCAGAAATAGCTGCAGATACTTCTGCTGAAAAACACTCTCATCCACTCATATTTGGTGAAACCATGCAATCCTTCTCATGCAGAAAGCTGCCCAGTGAAAGGACAGCAGTCCAGAATGAATCTTGCTTCATGAGGAATTGATGTGTCAGACACAACCCAGTGCTGTCAGGCTAGACCTCAGCTGGTAGCAATTGTCATAAGTTGTCTGACTTCAGTGGAGCTCTGAGCAGTTACACTGGGGAGCAGTTATCCCTGGAGAATTGTGAAAAGTTTTGTTAAAGTCAAGTTAATGAAAATGTAAGTTCAGCACACTGCAAACTGACACACAAGAGAAGGGAAGCATGTTTATCAGCTTGACTTGGCTGCTCTGGGAGTGAAAAGCACAGCACTTTCAATCACTGGAGAGTGTGTGCAGCAGATAAGTCTGTACTGTATGGAGAACTGCAGAAAGCGTGTGGAGGATTTTAAATAGGACACAGAAAAACTTAATTTAAAAGACAAAAATAATTTAAGTTAAAAAATGAGTGGCTGAATCTTTATCAGGGTTTACACAGATTCAAAAAGAACTTAAGATATGACAGATGAACAGGACAGCCCAAATTTTGATTTATAGTATGGGAGTCACCCGTGGGAAGGTGCATCTGCCCTTAACCAGGACTAAGCAGTAAGCAGTGCAGGTGATACAAAAAAATGGGGTAAACCCACTCCTCTTTACCCTTCAGTGGGTCCTGCAGGACAGCTTGCAGTCTGCAAGGCCACACATAACTTACTCAGCTGTTAATTGTCTTTGGCCCCATGCTTTAGTCATAGTGTCCCAACACCAGGGTTTTGTTGGTTGTGAAGGCCAGTGCTGGAAGTGTTTGGCCTCGCTTGGCCACTGCTGCTCACCACTGTCCTTTTCTTCTCCCCTTTGCTGGGCTGATGCAACTATTTGTGAGGATAACCTCTAAGCAAGACTATTTCAGCTTTCAGGGAACAAGCTATAAACTTGCTCTCTGACAGAAACTGTGTAAAAAACCCCCAAATCCTGCAATATTTTCTTCTTAATCCTAATTTTCAAGTCATACAGCCAAAGCCCTACAAACAGATGAATCACCCCATCTGATGGGACAGTAACCTAGAGGAGGTGGAAAAGCAAGAAGCAGAATGGAAAAGGGGACAGGACAGCATGAAAATTATTTAGTGTTGCTTTGTTGCCAGGGAAAGCACAGCAAAGACCTGCTGCAGCTTTGGTGCTCAGCCTACGTGCTTCTGTATCAAATGTGAATTTACCAGGCTTTGGAAGGCAGAGATCTCACTGGGGCTGCAGATGGTTAGAGAGAAAAAGAAAAGAAAGGAAAACAGAGATAATTGGAGAAAAGCACCAAATCCCTGTTTATAAAGTTAAGACATGTTGAAGGTTTTCTACTTTTTCTATTCACAGTCTGCTAGGAAAGAGGCAGCTCTAGATTTGCAGATGTCTTAAAATTGAAATATGCTTTCAAATGAATATCATATATATTTCAGGCATGCATTCCAGCTTATACCTAGTTTGATGCTTTCTTATATCTCATTCGAACAAAGGTTCTAAAGACCTTCTGAGTGCTTCCCTGTGTAATATTAAAGAAAGCAGAGGGAAAAAACCAAAAAACCCTGGCTAGCTTTTCAAGAAACAAATTCACTTAACTTGTTCCTGATAGAGTCCCCAGTGAGGCAATGCCCAGGAGGTTTCCTAATGTTTGTCATGTCTTTAAGGAACACAGCATCCTGGTTTAGTATTCTGGCTTAAAGTGGAAGAAAACCTCCTTGCAAAATTCTCATTTCTGGGAGTGTCTAGAGATTTTTTTGACACCATAATCCTATGAAACCGTAACGGGCTTCTGTCATCAACTTGCTTCTACCCATTAACAGATTCTTCTCACCCTTATACAGGGATTTATTATCATGTACAAGGTGAACTGTACTTAATAGAGGAGATTACAGATAAGAGTACAAGAAAAAAGGGGGTAAAAGGGGATGAAACATTCAAACTCTTGTAGAATTCCTACTCATGTCAATAGGAGTCTTTCCACAGGTTTAGTGGAGTGTGAGCTATGCCCTTATTTATCTGACATTTTCTCTGAGCCGCAAAATTGCCTGTAGTTACAGATATTCACCAAAATTCTGCCTGCTAAGAACAAGGACTGAATAGTTATATTTCCAAAAGTAGGTAAGTACTATTTTATGTATATCATCATAGTGGAAAATAAGATGAATTATTAATAATTGATGAGGTTTGACTACAATGGTTTGCTCTTGAGGATAGGTACACATGCAGTTGCTAGAACAACAGAGCTCTCCTACATTAAGTACTCTAAGCTTCTAAAAATAAGCTCCAGCACATTACAATTAATACGTGAGGGCTCACTTCATTCTGTTTAGTGGAATCGAGTCAATATTGTTCATGAGGTGAACAGAAGTTACACGTGACTTATTGTTAAACAACCAAAATCCACTGAAGTGGGTCTTTGGATATGACACAGGAATGATTCATTTGGGTAACTAAAACCTTCCTTTTTCTAAAGGCAAGCTAACACAGCTATGGAGCCTGGAAGGTCAGTTGCCCTGTTAGAGCACGTAGTGAGCATCTAACAGCACAGCAAGGCCACCTGCTTACCTCACACGGATCACTAAAGCCTTCTGCAGTGAGCCAGGCTGTGCCCCAGGGCAGGGGTATTCCATGGTGCTCCAGCTGCCAGGGATCTGAGAACAATGTGACCAGCCCAAATGTCACTGCAGTACATTCATTCAGGCTCAGGCCACGAGCTGCTTTCAGCTCCTGGAAATTCTGTTTGTGTCTGGGAGGAGGATGCTAATGCCACAGCATCCTCTGAGTAGGTTTCACCATTCCTGTGACAACTGTGCTATGAAATGCCAGGTGGTGCTCACCTCCCACCCCATCTCTCGGTTCTGCCTACCACCGAAGGGAAAACACTCGCATGGCACAGAATCCTTAGGTGGAAGCTAATGCTGTACAAAGCAGCTGGGCTAGCTCTATCCAGGCTACGTCCAGCTTCAGTGAGTACCTGTAGGATATTGCAAAATGGGCAAGCAATTCAATCTTACTATTCTCCACGTATTGGTAAGGCTATTCTTTGTAAGTTGAACCCCAGATTTGCTCCCACTCTCCATTGCAACATATCTCAACCACCATTACTTGTTTCCAAGTTAAGCATCTTTCTAAATCTAATCAAGGCAGAGAGAACAGACTCTCCAGACAGCCATCCCTTCCTTTCTTAGGTAGATAACTGGGAGTGTGAGACAAACATCTCCCACAGACACCTTTCTCCATGCACTTTCAAAATCACTGGAACACACAAAGAGGTGAGCAGGACAGTTAAAGAAATAATACTTTTTACATAGTTCAGTGTATTGGGTTGTTGTTATTATTATTTAACATTTTTTTATTAAGTCATGATTCCAATCCATAAGGAAGGCACTGCCCTCTTGGCTAGGTATTATACAAACATGTAATAAATTAGCATCCCTAAAGCTCTCCTTGTCTGAGAATACAAGTGGTCTAGGAATGTAGAGTATGAATGCCCATATAAAAAATGCAGCAGCCAAACAACTGAGTAAGAGTTTGGGTAAAATAAGAGGAATGGAACAATTCTTAGCTGGTCTGGAGTAGGGATCAGCATAGCATTTGTTATAAAGTGGTATGGTTCTGTACAAATCAGGAAAATGGAGGCTGGGTTCTCTAAGAGACAGAAATGAATCAGAAAGTTTCTATCCATTTTAAAAAAATCAAAAACGTGTAACTTCTGAATCAAAATTTTTGTTTCACAGGTGAAATGAGTTGTTTTTCCTAAATGATTGTATTCCTTGATTGTCTGTCTTTACAGGAACAGGAAGGAAGGAAGGAAGACCATAATATCCTCTCTTTCTCTCTCTCTCTCTCCTTCCTTAAAGACTATCAAAACTTGAGCGGACAAAGCTCTAAGAAACCTGATCTAACTTTGAAATTAACCCTGCTTTGAATAGGAGTTTGGAATAATCTCCAGAGATCTCTTCCAGCTTTGTTTTCATGGTTTCTATGAAGACATTTTTCAATTAACTTTATAATTCTGCAAACTAAGGGCCTTAATCAAACTCACAGGATAGGATACCAACACAATCCCTCCCCCCCACCCCCA
>VZTA01008010.1:294237-325412 GCA_013398855.1 Mohoua ochrocephala
CAATAAATACCCTTATGTCAGGAAATTAAGCAAGTACTTTTCAACCACAGAAGCTACAGTTCAATATGTGGATTGCCAATTGCCTAGATGAGAAAATGAGCTTTCTACTACGACTTTCCAAATGGGATATGTCACTGAAACAATAAACTTTGGAATTAGCATAAAACAGGGGAAGAAAATTTAGTTAGAGCTGGGCAAATTTTGCTGCTACTGTACAAAGTACTGCGGAATCATGGAAAACAAGTTCTTGGCATTTATGGCTGCTTTGCGACACCAAGCCAAAACCAACAACTTGTTTGATACATCTACTCCAAAAACCTGAAGAGACAATTTGTAGTTCTAGTAAAGATTAAATAATTGCTTCCTGAGCCTTAGCCACACTTTATAGTAAGCACAGCATAACTCTGCAGTTTTCAGTGCAGCAGCATTATGTTAAACTAGGGACTGACACACCTTAAAGGTTAACACAGGCGAGGGGTTAACACAGAGGTCAGTCAGCCAGGAACCAGAGGTGGTTTTCCAGCATAGGATACAGCAAAATATCTTCCAGATATGGTTTTAAAGGGTTAATCAACCTGACCTCTGCAAAATTTCTGGCAGGTGTCTTTCTGCAGCCTGCTGAATCACCCCAGGGTATGTGCAGTGTGTATTGTCCGTTCAGACTGGCACCAGCTCAGCCAGACAGCGCCGAGATGCCGAGGACTGCCCGTCGGCTCTGTGCTAGGAAGATGAAGAGATGAGGCTATAGAAAAGTTACTGTTAAATGTAGTTTAAACAATTTCACTTCATTCTAAATGTCAGCCTGAAATTTTCCGGAGTTTTAATCTGCCAAGTGTATGCAGGCTGGTGATTTCAGCTGAATGATTCCCAAGCTTTATTGTTCCAATCTTATTTTAAAGCATGTACCTTGTTGGTACAGGCCAAGAACACCCACATAGATGAGGTGGGTGGGTGCTTCTCTTTTGCTAGCTGAAAACTGACAAATAGGTTTTATTTCCTTTGATGCTCTACTTGTATTATTGTAAATCCCACTCAGCTTTGGAAAAGAAAAAGAGACATAGTGCAATTATACTTTCTTCTAAAAGAGTAGGGGATTTTCTAGGGAATTTTGTACAACTGTGGGAAGCCAAATACTTCAAAATATTCTCTATGAGGCTGATAGAGTGTTATACTGGAAAGGTAGCCATAAAAATGCTCTGAAGAAAAGGGGAGGAAATTTTAAGGAGCTGAAATGTCACCTGGCAAACCTGAAATGATTCTGGAAACAAATGCTGACACTTGAGAACACAGATCCTTTGGGAGTGAAACTCCAAGCTCTATGGCATTTTACAGGAGGCCATGGAAATTAGCTTGAGTACCCATACCCGGGTCTTGAGTGAGAGATCTTCTTGCTTCCTCCATACAATGAGAGAATTATTTATTTTATATATCATTCTTGGCAAGTTCAGGAAGGAAGAAATCCCAACACATATGGAAAGGCAATTTCTCTCCACAGTGGACAGCTGCTGTTTGCCCTGTTTTCTTCTAGGTGGACATAATCACATTAGGCAGCCTAACTTTAAATAGAAGCTCCAGAATACGCTGGGAGGGTGATCCTGCTGCGGGATCTGTAAATCTGTGTGGTGACATCCCATGGCTATGTTTCTCTCCCAGCATCACTGCCTACTTTTCAAGATTCTATTGTTCCTTGGGGGCCTCACTGCTGGTTGGAAGGTACAGATACTTCAGGGAAGAATTGCTCCCCTTCTGCATGCTGTGTACATATATCTAAAAACACAAATTAAGCTTGCAGCTGAATTTTTTTCCTTACGTCACTGCAGAGATTTTCCAGAACCAAAGCACAAGGTTTGAAAACAACAAAAAAAAAAAGGCCAACAGAGAGCTGTGTGAGTCAGAGAACTGGCAGCATGATGTGAGGCTGTTCAGTTCCAACCCAGAGGGACGAACCAAATTGAGTACCTGAAGGTCACCTCTATCTGCTGGCTCTCAGCTGACCTGTGTGAAATGAATCTTTGTTCTCAGCCATGGGGCAAGTGAATGGAGGGCCGGAAACAACTCACTGTTCCTGAGCATAGTCCTGTCTGCATGAGGCATCTTGGTGTCCATTTTTTACAGGCTCAGCTTCCCGGTACTATTTGTCTGTCAGATTCTCCATCCAAACCAACAGCAGAACTATGGCAATCTTCAGGAAGGGATATTGAAGTTTGGATCCAGCCCTGCTGGCTCTGGGATATGCCAAACAGTTAAACAATTTGTAAATTACTGTCACTAAATTGTTCAGTTACTCTTTCCCCATCACTTCCCATTCCACCTCCTTAATTTATGCTCGCTATTGTTACTTGTTACAGCAGGAAGTACGACATCCTGGCACACAGCTGCTGTCTCTCTTAGCTGGAACAGAGTCTGCTGCTTCTCCCAGTTCCTTGAATGTTTTTATAGACTGCCCCAGCCTTTGATGGAGTACAGCAGGCTCCCCTTGCTAGTGCAGACACATGCTGTTGATAAGCTGTGCCAGCACTGAATAAAACATCTCCTCTTCATTTAAATACTCCACAGTAACTGCGAGCAATGGCCTGACATTAATGTTAATATGGATAGAAAATTTTTCCTTATATTTTTTATGAGACTGAATTTCTTTCTGTTATCAACGAAATTAATGTATCCATTAACACTTAAACTAACAACATGAAAGCTGCAGTTGTCTTCATGCATTAACTTACACTACCCTGAAATAATCAGCCCTGATACTGTGATACAGTATCACTGCGGTTGTCCTTTATCTTTTTTTATTTTAAAGGACAGATGAGAGAATCCTCTTACAGATTCATTTGTGCTGTGAAATACTGTCCTTTGCAGATAATTTAATGATTTTTCAGTATGAGTAACAATCATCTGCATGATGAAGTAAGGTCTGTGTCTGCTTGTGTATCTGTACTAAGCCTGGCTGCATCAGGCACCATTCTTCAGATGAGTCTTTGAAATGAAAATGAAAACGATGGCAATTCTTATTAGCAGTGATGCAACATGGATTTTTGCCTTTAATTTTGCCTTCCCTGAGTAGCCACTCAGGGAAGTGTGAAAGTGATTATGCGATGGAACCGATGAACAGGGTGAATGCAGTTCTGAAACAATCCAGTGGATCGTTGTTCTCCAGTTCCTGTTATGTATTCCCCTTTTAAACATGGAGATAAAAAAACATTTCACAGCAAGTACGTAGTATATGTAACTGAAAATAATTTAATAAAACAGCATTGAAAATTTATTACCTCAGCATGTCCTTATACAAAGTGGGCGAGTGTCACCAACCAGCAACAGAGAAATGGCATCAGGAAGCTCAGGGACAAATGGCACGTGCCAGTGACTGACGGGAAGGGAGAATTCCACGTGGGCTGGACCAGCCTCTTCCAAATACTAACATTAATACAACTTACAGTGATGTATCCAGGGATCTTCACTTACAGAATACAGCAAGCAGATTTGTAGATGGAACAGAATGAACTGGTGAGGTTTTCAAGGAGGGGCTAAATTTCCTAAATTCTTCAGCCTAAATTTCCTACTGCTGT
Source organism: Mohoua ochrocephala (assembly GCA_013398855.1). NCBI lineage: Eukaryota > Metazoa > Chordata > Aves > Passeriformes > Acanthizidae > Mohoua > Mohoua ochrocephala. Next base: position 297,801 of record VZTA01008010.1, read on the forward strand.
GGGAAATTCTGAGTGCTCTTACACATACGGGAAATTACTCCATACCAAAGACAAGAGAATCAAAAATCCAGGGAAAGATTCAGATTTTCTCCTGATTGCAAGCCCCAAGAAAAGTTCAGATGGAGAAATTCAGATCCAGGTGCCACTGTGCTTCCTAAAGCAACCTCCACACCATTTCTCACTCTTGCTTATGTGGCTTGCAGGAGCCATCCAAGAAAAGTGATTTTTCATGACACCCAAATTCAGAGGGAGAGGATTCTCAAATGGGAAAGACTAAACCTCATTTGTGTACATTTAAAATAAAATAAAGTTAATGTTAAAACACCTCTAAGAACCTACTGTCCTTTTAAATTAAGGATTAAAATTAAGGATAAAATTAGTCCATTATAAAACTGAAAAATTTGCGTAATCTTTTAAATTTGATAGAGTGTATAAAGTGATTTATGAAGTTAAATAACAGATTTTGGGCTATGCAAAGCATAAAACAAGAGAAACATTAGAAATAAGATATGCACATCCCTAGAAGCTACTGATCCTAGCTCACCTTGCCTTGCATTTCAAGTTACCATCTAAGCTTGTGGAAAATGAGTTTACCTACTGCTGCTTTGAGTGGGGCATCATTTTACGCTTCTTTTGCAAAGTTGGCAAGTCACCACATCATCTGTTAATGGCAAATTGGACCGAACATATTTATCATAGCAATGTTTTCCATTAGCCCATCCTCCAGGAGACAAATACAATTACAGGTATTGAACATCACTACTGGGAGGTCAATGCAATTTAGCAAGAAAATTTCTTAATCCTCAGGGCTCTGGTAGGGAAATGGACTCTCTGTCTCGCCAACTGCTTCCCTGTACCTGTGAGCAGATGTGATTTGTCCAGTTAGGGCCAACTTTATCTGACACACTTCCTGATCACCTAGATCAGGAATTAATTTGTAAACCTGGAATAAGACTGGCCAAGTTTTTTTCCAACAGGTAGCTTGGTGCTTCCAAGATCTGGGATTTACATGGACTCTTCACACATCACCAGGTCCTCTGTGCCCAACAAAAGTGTGCACTGTTGATTATCTGTGTAATTTTGCCCCTTTTAGGCTGGAAACAGAACCAATATTGTTGTTGAAGCTGTATGTATGATTTCAGTTACCATGAATAAGGTGGTAATTTATCCATCACGATACTTTAACAAGCATACATTTGATGGATGATATGACTTATTATACACATTATAAACTCCTAATGATATTTCACACATCTTCTGTCTGGGATTCTGTGGCAATCTACCTCATAGCTATGATTAGAAAATGTTGCATCAGGAAGAGCCCTAGAAATACAATTTATCATAAGCAGATCAACTATCTCTTAAAAAATTTCATGAAAAGGGATTTGACTTGCATAGTTTCTCTTTTTGTTAAGCATTTTGATGTGATTGTGAAACTGGCAATGTACTGAAGACTGAAATTCTGTGATGACTCATTACTGCTACAAAGATTAAAAGAGAACAGAAAATAGAATAATTCTTATAACACTTTCATAACAGTCTTTTAGCTGTGATACGAACAGAGTTTGAACAAAATTCTCATGATACAAATTGTAATGAACATCTGCAGCTATTACAAAATTGGCCTATTTCCGCATCTCTGAGTGGTTTATCTGTTTTTTCTCAACAGGCAGTGACAAATTAACCTTCTAAAATTGTAGTCTTTTAGAATTACCTGCATTTCCTTTGCTAACTTGAGAAATCAGCAAGGAATTGTATATGACTTGCTGAGTGTATCACTAACATTTTAGTATAACTGGCATGGTAGTTGGAGAAAGCAGAACCGTGCGGTGTGAAGCTCTACACATATCAATCACAAGTAGCAATCCCAGCTTTCTCAATGCTATAAAAATCCCTCTCATTAGTGTCAGTCTCCTTATTTTTATCACATTTAAATCATTTTGCTACAAGCAAAGGAAAACTGCTTTGTACTTGTAAACTATTATTGCAGACAGCAAGGCAGACAATGAAAGCTTTGCAGATACTACAAAACAGCAGAGCTGAATCTATGCTAGGGATGACTTAGGTGATCATAAAAGAGAACAAATGAAGGAGCTGAGAAGGGTGCTGAAAAGTAATAATTTTGGATATGCATGGATAGTTAGATTTAAGTCTACTGTGGACTCTGTAGGCAACCAAAAGTATCTCAGTAGGGGTTAAATGTGGACACACATGATAGGATGGGGACTGTGTTGAAAATACTCTCCTTTGGGAGATGGGAGACTCCCAAACCAAGTCTGGGATGGGAGACTTACTAACCAAGAGAGGATGTTTTCAGAAGGTTCTTCACCTCTGCAGTCTAAGCAACAATGAAGTTGCAATTTGGACATTTAATAAAAAAACTAATTGCATATTTAGTGGTTATAGGCAATAAAAAAGACTGAAAAAGTCTGGAAAACAGGTATTTCACTATACAGCTACATCAGTTAAAAGGGTAATTTCCTAGCACAACGTTTGTTTTCCTCCTGTGCCTCAGCATGAATGCTGCATTAAGAGACTCGAATTTTTACCTGCATATGCCTAAGTGGACAGATCAGCAAGTCCTGGGGAACTTTAACAGAATTCACCTTGGTATAATTTACTCTAAATTTGTTTCAAAACTTAAAAAGATATATTTGATGCGCTATGTTTAAGAACAAAGTGCAAGAAAATGTGTGCACTGAATCAAGAATTTAATGAAAGAGCCATTTGTTCTCCTGAATTGTACATGAGTGGGTAATTATCTCCAGCAAGCAATTTTTGTCTGCTTGTACACAGAACAATACTGAACGCTACAATACTTCTCCATCTCCGGCATCAATTTATGTACATAATAAGAAACAGGAAAACAGTCATTGTGACCGTTTTTTTACAACAACAATTGGCTCATTAACCTTAAGGAGATCTTTCTGACCTAATTGTGAATGAACTGGAGTGACAAGGTATGTGTAGATCCTGCCTGTGCCAGGAAACAGAGGGCTCAAGCACCACCTTGCCATAACTCATGTGCTCTACACACTGCTCTGGAGCAAGACTGGACAGCAAAACAATTTAGCTGACACCAAATACAGTCTGACTGGATGGGAACAAGCCATGCCCATGGCAGTCACGTGCCAAGCAAACAGCAAATAGACGAAAGAAGACTGTTTTCCTGATTAACTCTCTACTGCAATGTTTCATCAGACTCTCAGCTATAATAAAAAATGAGTTGCTCACAGGTTTGATGGCAGCTCAGACAGCTGGCATTGGTCTGTTACTGGGGACACTCAGTGGTGCTGCTATTGACTATTTAAATAGCAATACGGTGAAAAAATTAGTGGAGCTTATTCCTGTGGCAGGAAGACAAGAACACTACAGAGGTGCAATAGAAGTCCTTGCTTATGGTAAAAGATCCCAAGGTACTGCCTACAACTCATAACCAGCTCTGAGAAATGAGGATTGGACCAAATTCTTTAATCTCCTGCAGATTAAGTGAAAAACGTTCTGAAATCTTTGTCTCCTTGTTTCTGATATCAGCACCTTTCCTGAAAACACAAATATTGTGTGAAAAAATCCCACCCCAGAAAATAGAAGAAAATCTGAATTATATCAAAAAGGCTTTCGAAGCAGGTGTTAAAAACCGAAAAACCAAGAAAATGCAATGGGATACAAGTAAGAACCATTTATTCAGAGATTCCATTATACCAACTGGAAACACAAGCGGTGGAAAATCCTACTAAGATATGCACATTAGGGAAATGCTTAACAGTTCCCAAAGTTAATAAGAAGTAGCTGTAGTGAGCTAATGCGTAAATGGAAATAATGCATAAGATGATCATTTTTACAGATAAGATTTTTCCTATGCTATTTTTGGATGAATTGGTAAATTGCTTTTCACTATGAGTAATAACTGCTCATGCCATATCATATCACAGATTAATTGTAGTGCAGCTGATTAATTTTTTTTCCACTTTACCAACCAAGCAGTAACTAAAGCTGATGAAACCAAAATAACAACCTGCCTCAAACCTGTCCTCAAGTGTGAAATGAACTGCCCTCGATACCAACATTGTTTCATTTAGGAGAAACTTTCAGTAATATGCATCTACTTCATTGCATTTTTTAAACATCATTTCTCCTGGTTGAGGGATCACTCATTCAACCAAAACACTGCGCTGCCACACCTGGCTGGCACGCACATATGCCTTGCTCCTACAGCATCGAGAATTCCATACCCAGTCTCTCTTACTCCTCTGACTCAAGCTGTATTAGCATCAAGCCCCAGGGTTATGTGCTGGATGCATTAACTGACAATTAGACCACAAGAAACAGCTTCTGCAGAATGCTGTGGAAACGCCCGGCCAGTAACAACGCTATCAGGGACTCTGAAGAAAGCGATGTTTGAGAAAAAACAGTAAGAGAATTTTGCCATGAAATTTCTTATTTTGCTTAGTGTATTAAAAAGTGTAAGGTTTAGATTTTGCTTCATAGTGGACAACATTTGTAGGCACACCTAAGTCACACAAATCTTTATGTAACCCCTACAGATCTGTGAGGAGGAGGCCTTTTATATATTGTTCATAGTGTTAAGACAATATTCCATCAATGCAGTGTATATATAAATACACACAGAGCTGGTGAAAATGCTCAGGGTACTTGGCAGTTACTGAAAACATATAAGAACACAAGAAAATAAGCAGTATCAGTAGATGAAGTTTTCCCTAATTTGTTTGTACGAGCCTGTGTATCTCCAGCCAGAATATTTACATGCTGACGCACAGGGCACCGAGAATCATCTACTGCAAAACAGAAGATAAATGGCATCTTTGTGACTGAATCTTAATTTGTTCTGTGATTCAAAGTCATGCGCAAAATTATGCTTGCAATTCATTAATTTGAAGGCTGGCAAGTATTATTAAGGAGAAATTTGCATACAAAAGGTGTTGATTTTTAAATACTTATGACAGAAAAAATAATGACTATACAAATAACAAATCTTGCATGAATATGCATATGGCTTAATGGAGCCACTACTTAATCTTTTCCCCAAATGTATAAACTAAGGAGGCTTACAGGTGGATCTCAGTAGACTGTGATTTCATCTAAATCAGCAGATTTAAAACTTGTTTTGCAAACTTTGAGATGTTTGGTAGTCAATGCTCAATTACTTCTTAACCAGTTTTTCTAAGAGATACCTATGGAAAGCGTGACTGTGCGGGGTCTGTCACAGTGGTGCCAGGAATCTTCAAAGCCCTGACAATGAGGTTAAAAGAAGACCCAAGGGATGTGGGCAAAGGTACTCCCGGGCACCTCCATCCAATGTGTGGGTACTTTGACCTGACTGCAGCCAAACCCAGGTGTGCAGAATGCAGCCACAGGACATGTGCCTTCTGTACCTACAAAGCACTTTCTTCACGCTGTACAGGTGAATGAGGCTCCAGAAAAGTTGCACACCGAAAGAGGTACGTGTGTGCTACACTGTTAAGAGCAGGCTTAACTTGATGGTGTTGCATCATCTGTGGCAATGAAACTCAATACCAAAATGAAAAGAGAAAGGCAATATGAGTACACATTTTTTTTTAGACTTTTCCTGCTTATTTCCAGGATTTCTTCAGTAACTACCACAGAAAATGGATGATCCTGCACAAAAAAATGACTTGGTGCCTGTACATGACGTGTTCTCTAAGTCGCACACACCAAAACCAACACATCCTGGACTGGTTTCTGTCAACTCCACTGCACTATTTGTGTAGGGAGAACATGCTAGTTTTAGGAGTTCCTGTAATGCAGTTTACACGCAGTAGCTGTTTAGAGTTCAGCTGGGGTGGTCTGTCAGCCATTTCCAAAACTCAGATTCCCCCCCAGTCAGCCAATAAATAGAGCAACATCATTGTCATGAGATGGTAGGAAAATCCCATGAGACTACTCTAAAAGTAGGAGATTCACTGGGAGTTGTTATCATTTGCTTGCAGTGCTCCTACAGATTCTCCAAAAACAAATGGAAAAATACAGTCTCTGGCCCGAAGTGTTTTCAAGACACAGCTGCACGTGATAGAGCTAAAGAGAGGCTCAGTGAGGACATTTTAATCCTGACCTTGTACACACATACTCTAGTACGTCCTTAGGGATGACTGTATTTTGATGGCCTAGAAAACTTACATAACCATCACTTACCGTTTCCGCAAAAGCTGTATCCAGATGATAGGCTCCGAGCTCAAAGTCCTTACATTCGTATATTAATTATAAAAGATGTTTATTAGGGCTTCCTTTTCAGCAGGCCAGGATTAGAACAACAAAACATTCAGCATATATTATATTACTGTGTTAGCAGGATTTTGACATGATTATGAAGCGCTAATTAAGTGTTGGCCTATGTTATTAAACAAAATTGCATGCCAGAGGTATTGATTTGTAAATTACTGTTATAGAAAAAGTATGAAAAATTATATAAATAAATGTGTTAATCAGGTAGAGCTGATAGAAGAAGTATATTCATCTAAAACACATTAATTACAAGGCCAGGAGTTGGACTCGATGATCCTGGTGGGTCCCTTCCAACTCAGCACATTCTCTGATTCTGTGATTCTGTGAAGGCTGTATAACCACGAACAAACTGCAGTTAAAGGGAGAATCCTTTCTGTGAGCGATGCCAATAGGTCAGCACAGCTTTCAGCACAAACACGACAGTCTTGGACACTGCCAAGAGAAGAGCAGGGATTAAGGTAAATTTCTTTTCAGAAATTTACCAGAATCCAGGGCTGAATCACACCATACAGGGTGCCAAGAATATCTGGCATTAGAATAGTTCATGTAAGCAAACCTTGTAAGGAATATAAAAATCTCATGCTTTAGGGATTAAGCTGAGGTGCAATTAGCAGAGACCAGGATGAGATTTTCACAGGGATACATTATCCTGTGCCTACAATAAAAGTTTTAGCACTGACTGAAGCTCTTTTCACTTTGATGCCAGGCTGCCAGCCTGGGTGGTGCCTTCACCTGAACCTCAGACATTTACATTTCCTCCTTTCTCTGATGCTTGGGCCATACAAAAAATCCCAGTTACTCCTGTTTGCTGGGCAATAGAGGATGACAGGGGAGCTGAGACTGTCTGCGAGGCAGAGGGTTTGCTCTCCTACTCGTGGAGAAGATTCCCAATTCAGCATGGCATTAGCTGCCGGCCTAGCTTGGCCAAAGGCCAGGCTACCTCTTGCTGCATTTGCTGAATCAAGTGGAAAAAAAGCTTTTATTACCTGAGATCTCTGATAATTTCTTTCTTCCTTGTGGCTAACCAGGAGCCAGAACCCTTGTTCTTTGGGCTGCAGTACTGAAGCTTGGAGAGACACAGGTAGAGTCTGACCTTTTTACTGATCTATCATTTTTCTCCCCTGTGCTTTTTCAACTATATCATGTGGAATCTTTTGGTTTTCTGTTAATATTTAAACAATATTTAAGGTATACCAGCCAGGAACAAAATGAGCTGTACAGCCACTGGTGGAATAAGGAAAAGAGCACCCACAAGTCACATGGGCTGAAGGGGAATCTCACATGGAAGGGCAAGAACAGAAGACAAATCTCTCTGGGTAGAGGCTTACTCTGTGAACCTGCAGGTTTTGGTGTTGCCTGTATTGGCTGCAGAGCCTCTGAGCCCTTGGGAGGAGAAGGGAAGCAGTCAGCTATTTCATCACAAGGTTTCTAAACTCTTTAACAAATCAAACTTAACATCAGCTGTCCAAAACAAACCCTGAACACCCACCAAAGCAGCTTGGGGACTTGTGCTCCTGCTCTCCAGGGGCTGTGGTTCTTTAATAGCCAAGGACTGGGTAGAGCAGCAAAGGTTACGTGAGTCACAGCAAGCGAGAGGAAGAACTATGATCCTCATTATGCAACTGGGGATGCCACAACAGAAAGACATCTTTAACCACAATTAACCATCACCCTCAGGCAGGGACAAATTCATGCTGGTCTTGATTCTGCAAACAGAAATATCTGCTGCCCAAGCAATTTTAGCTTCTTTCTGTTATTCCTATCTTATTAATTTCTTACAAACTACTTTTCAAGGAAGAAAAATTATTTCTCAGTTTTGTCTGTGGCAGAGGCATTAAATTCTTGAACAAACTGAACATAAAAATCCTTGATTAAAAGAGATACACATAGATACAACTTGTCAGCTTGGGATAGGGCTGTTAGCCTGCACTCAACGTGGAAACTTCTGCACAGGCAAACGTACAAGGCCCTGGTTGTTTCTGTATGGTGCTGATTTGTGAGCAGCTGACAAAATAATTGTCACATTCAGAAGAATATTAGGCTTCCCCTGTGATACAAAAGTAGGACTTTAGACAGTAAAGTGAAAACAATGCTAAAATGTAGACTGAGTCCTATTCAGCACTCTTCACTTATCCTGGGCAGCACAGGGAGTTTCCCTGGGGTTGGCTGCTCAGGATTCAACAGGTTTATTCATGTAGGTAAGCACTGTTTGATGGGAGAGAGGGTTGTGAGTCAGAACATAAAGCAGAACAGCAAACAGTTGGTGTCTCAGTTTATTTGAATGCTCACTGAGTGACCAGATTAGGAAAGAGTATTTTCTAACCATACTGTCTCTTGCAGCTCCATCTCCCAATTCAAATATAAACCACATTTGCTCCTTTTGGGGTTTTGTTTGTTTGGTTTGGTTTTGGTTTTTTTCCCCCAAGAAAAGTTGAAGAAGATACAGTGAAGGAAGTCTTTATAGCTGTGTGGGGCCTTCTGGGCAAGTTTCAAAGGAATCACCCTGTTTCTTCTCATGGTTTTTTTCCCTTCAGAATGTATCTCTGTTGATATCACAGCTTGATTCAGTTCTGGCTAAATTATTGTACTTTACAGTATGTTGTATTATTTAGCAAAATTAATTTTTCAGAATTTCCTGAATGAACTAGGTTGGAAAAAACTTTTGAGATCATCAAGTCCAACCTATGACCTAACCTAACACCTCCTCATCAACTAAACTATGGCACTGAGTGCCACATCCAATCTTTTTTTAAACACGTCCAGGGATGGTGACTCCACCACCTCCCTGGGCAGACGATTCCATTGCCCGATCACTCTTTCAGTGAAGAATTTTTTTCTGACGTCTAACCTAAACTTCCCCTGGCACAGCTTAAGACCGTGTCCTCTCGTTCTGTCAGTGGTTGTCTGCGAGAAGAGACCGACCCCCACCTGACTACAGCCACCTTTCAGGGAGTTGTAGAGAGTGATGAGGTCTCCCCTGAGTCTCCTTTTTTCCAGGCTAAACCATCCCAGCTCCCTCAGCCGTTCTTCACAGGGCTTGTGTTCCAGGCCCTTCACCGGCCTTGTTGCCCTCCTCTGGATGCGTTCGAGCGTCTCAACGTCCTTCCTAAACTGAGGGGCCCAGAACCGGACACAGCACTCAAGGTGTGGCCTCACCAGTGCCGAGTACAGGGGAAGAATGACTTCCTCAGTCCTGCTGGCCACACTATTCCTGATCCAGGCCAGGATGCCATTGCCCTTCTTGGCCACCTGGGCACACTGCTGGCTCATGTTCAGTCAGCTGTCAATCAGTACCCCCAGGTCCCTTTCTGCCGGACATGAATAAACACAAAGGCACCACCTTTCTCTAAGGAACTGCAGAGCTGGGTATACTTTGGCATTGTCAGAAAAACTGGGAGAAGATTTTAGGTCTTAATAGGAAATGAGGTGATTCTGATGAACTGAGTTCTAGTGAACTCACCAACTTCTTATCATCAGCACAGTAACCTTTCTGTGGTTCTGAGTGTTGCTTAGTTACAGAAATATATCCCCAAATGCAAAAGTCCTGTAAGTTCTGTTCAAAATCAAAACTGTCAAATGATCAAATTTTTGTAATGTGAGTGTTACAGAAAGACAAGGTATAGAAAGGTTCAAACACTTGAAATGTGTGGCTGTTAACTTGTAGGTTTAGCTAATAACTGAAACATTTCAAAGGTGTTACCAGTATCATAAACTAATCAAAGAGGGGACTGTCAAAAAGCAACATCCTCGTGCAGCAACTGTCTTACAATCCAGACATATGAAGTAAAACAATATGGAAATATATATTATTTATTAAAAGTCTACTAAATAGAGAAACATTTCCACTTATATCTTTATATATAAAACCTGCTTTTAGGAACCGTTGATAGTAAGATTAAAATCTTATCCAACTAACCCCCATCAACCTTGTGTTTATAGGAAGGGTGGGTGTTGATAGGTACTTAAGATGATTATCTTGGGTAGTATCTAAGTTTATTCGGTGAGTGCAATTTACAGAACTCGAAAAGTCATAGCATGTTATTACTTTTTAATGACACACCACTTAATTTAAGATGATATTCCACTATAGTAGAAAAGACATGAGAAAAAAGAAAGCATTGACTCTGGGACATATGCTGCCCTTAATATGTGCTATGTAGCTTTCACTGACGTCAGTGGGAAGTCTGTAAAAACTGAAAGCAAAATGTGCCCCAAAGAGAAAATTAGATAGACAGTTATTTTGAGAAGCCTGGAACACTCAGATGTGGGAATAGTGGCATAAGATAGCATGTGTGCTTGCAAGTAGAGGGGAATCAGAGTTAAAGGGTAAACTCTCTACTCCTGGGGGATCATTTATGGTCTCTAAAGAGGTTAATGTGTGTCCCGCAATCTGTTCTCATATGTAAGTTACTTTAGTCATGCTGAGAAGAAAAGAAAAGTAGAGCAGATGGCCATGACAGATGAAGACAGCAGCCAACACTTCTCTTCAGGCAGAAGGGCAATTTAAACCCAAATGAACTAGTCAGTTGAGTGATGTAGAGTGCTATCAGGTAGAAGATCTGGCCTCATTAGAAGGGGAATACTCTGTAGCAGGCTGTCCTTGGCACGGAGGACTTGGGTGCTGCACTGCACCGTGGCCAAAGAGAGCCCAGGCCTTGTTTTAGGCAGGACATGATCTGCAAGAGCCTGCAAGAGTCACTTAATGTGAACAGAGAACCCAGCCTCAACTGAGGTCAAGCCACATGTCTTAAATCTGTACAGCCCGTTCCTCACTGCAGCCTTAGCATTTCAATTCCAGTCAGATCCCTGCTCTAAGCCCTTCCTTGAAGACAGACAGGTAAGACCTCCTGTAAAAAACAGGATTAGGAGGTGCTAACTGTTGCTTGCCGTGGAACCTGGCCCTCCAGGCCTACTCTGCTGAAATTCATTCCTCTCTGCCTTGTTTCGTAGCAGGAGCAGGCTATGGCTGACATGTTTCTTTCCTTGCTGTGACATTCTATTTTTATTTATTTATTTTTATCTCAGCTACTCTGATAGCATGTAAGAAGACTTGCTTCAGTGAAAGAAGTGAGAGTCCCACACTTAACTCTCTCGTTTGCTCATGTGATTTCCAACCTATGCCTCTGAGTTTGAATGAAAAGACTTCTCTTACCAGGTTTAAGATTATTTCAGGTGAGGGAATTTTTTGTTATTTTGCTTTAATTGCAATAACTTGAAGGTTATCATAGAACAAACTTTGGTTTTATTGGAGTGTACTGATTTATCTCACAAGAAGCTTCAGCTAAAACTAGGTATTACTGAACACTTGAATTATTTTGTATTTATTGACATCATCTGCTGTGCATTGAAACCTGATCTCTAGAATTTTTTGACTGAATTTTTTTCTTTGTTTTTGTCTTTTGGTCAGATGTAAACAAGATTGATTCATGCATAAGGAAGGACAAAGTATCTTTTATAATGCTCTAATCCCTTGCTAACAATCATTTGGCTAGCACAGAGAATTTTGCATTTAAAAGTAGTTGAGATTTGCTTTTCTGAATAATTACTGTGATTGCCTGAGGCTTCTTTGTTGAAATATCAGAGAGGAGATGGTTTCAGCAGCTTGATGATAAACTGGACAACTTCTGGCATTTTAATTCTGTTCCAAATCAATACTGACAAAGTCTGACCTTGTGCAGAAGTTATAAGTACACATTTGTGATGGAATCACTTCACACATTCATTAAGATCTGATGAACATTATATGTGAATCTCTCAAACCTATTTTTACCATTCCAGGATAAAATTACATGAGCTGAATACAAATAAGAGGAAAGATGAATTTTCTTTGTTGATGTGACTCCATGATTTGTATTACAGAAAACATCTGAGCTACTAGAAAATGCATACTGATATTCCAGGATACAAAAACAAAATTCAAGAAAGCACTATGAGAAATAAATACCCATATAATAAAATGCAGTAGATGTTTAATTTCAAACTTTGAAGAGGCTGAAGGACTGGAGCTACTTTGCTGTGACCAACACAGCTATTCAGAATGCAAAGCTGCTCTATCTCTGTGCTTTAAAAGGTGTACCCAGCCTGACATACAAAATCAACCAAGCTCGTAGGTCCAATTGTTGCTTGGCTCAAAGGGAGGTTTGGTTATTGATTTATTAACCCCCTACTCTGGTAATGTATTGGTGGTGCCCTGATTCATTAAGAAGTGCATAAACTCTGCTTCCAGTAACCACCAGGTGCCATTGCCATATAATAGAGCTATAATTTAACACTGGTTCGGGCTTCCTAGAAATAGGAAGGTATTCTTAAAGGGTATTCCTGAGTGGAACACACAGCATCATAAATCCATACACCAGTCTCGTGCTTACCTGCCATGTGGTGCAGGACAGAATGCCCCAATCATGTGGGAGCTCAGCTCCTGTTCAGCGATGGCAATACCAGACTGGAGGGCTCCAGCAACAACTAAGAAGAAAACTGACTGCAATATATCAACCTATGATACCAAAGCGATAGGGAAATCAGATGTGCCTGGAGTCTATTGACCGTTAAAATCCTGCCTGTCTGGACTGGCTTCAGCCTTACTTATCCATTGTGAGGAACATGTAAAAACAGCCCTGAACTAGAGAGGAGCAACTGGGAAGACTGGGGAGGCAGCACAGCACAGCAAAGGCAGGGAGAAGGGCTTGAGTCTCTCCCTGACAAAACTGGATGGGTCTTGCAGAGCAAGAGCAGAGGGAGCTGGAGCCAGGTATAGCTCAGCTGAGTGTTCCTGAGCATTCACACCTAGTTTTGACTCTGCCATCCAGTGCAACTGCTAGGAAAGAAGAAATTCCCTGGATTCTCACACCTTAGACAGAGGCATAACATTTCCTGGCACGGGCAGGTTCTTTAGTCATTACCAGTCTGGAATTTGCTCCCTAGAAAACAGGCTGCCCATCACGGCCTTGTACAGCTCTTTTGCTCCCCAGACTGAGTGTCCTTGTCAGTGCACACAGGACCCAGAGCACTCGTGCACGCAGGCCCACTCCAGCGGGGCTGAGGGTGTCATATCCCTATGAAGCAGAGGTTCCAAATGCTGGCATGGGTTCAGGAAGGCACAAGCTGGCTGAAAGCCTGGCATTGCCTTCTCAGACCCTGTTTCATGGATCAGGGCAGCTCTAACACTGTTCTGGGAGAGACATAAAATGTCTCCAGCTCATCTGAACTTTCTTACACTCTCAGAAGATCTGAAAATACTTTTCCTCACCCCTTCATCCATGCAATTCTGAAATTTCCTCAATCCACCATTCATGCAATTCTGTTGGGTTTTGTGCCCAGTGTATGCTTAAGAGGAGACAGTGTTCATGTGTTTTTGACCTCTAGCATAGGAGGACTGAATTTTTATATACTCTCGGGAGCAAACAATGATATATACAGAACCTACAAAGCAGAAAAAGTAAAGAAAAAAATACATGAGGAAAAACACTCCAAAAGAAGGGGGAAGTTCGCTAATTCTGTAAAATGTCTGCTACTGGTTTTGCACAGTTGACTCTTTGTTTCTTCCTCTGTGCTAAATCTTTTGAACTAATGCAAGGGCCCATCTAAGAGTTGGGCAGCGCTGCTGGTCCCCTTTGAAGAGTATTTTCCTAGTCTCAAGAGATCCTTGAAATTCAAAAACACCGTCCTAAACTCCTGCTAAAGTTAACTTTGGTTTTACTGCATAAATATCACGCAACAGTACATCATTGTGCCTTGACCATATTTTAAACTCCTATTAGGTATCCACTGACATTCAGCTACACTTCTGTAATTACTTCTCATATATCTCAGACCATCATGGCCACACCACCATTAACATGGTCTATAAAAGCGAGGAGAGTGAAATACAGGTCTGAAAACCAGCACAAAGACCTCAGTTTTGGAGCAAAAAAGATTTGAAATGTATGTATGTCAAATAATGACAGCTGTCAATGTCTTTGAAGATACTTCCTGATGACTGAAATATGTAAAATTATTAAACAAATTTCAAATATTCTTATAATATATATCACTTAATTAATGTTCACTGTGTATTCCAATTACCTTATTTTCTAGACTGATAAATGAGAACTAAAGATTAAATGAATAATTTGCAAAATCAAATTCAGTTCTAATTGGTTTCTATCAAGCATGACATCTCTCAAATAAAGGTAAAAATGATGCAATGACAAGAATAAAGTTATCTTGTGATACTTCCCCATTCAAATAAACCTTAACTGTTTCAAGAGTTAATTACATTACAGGAAAAGTTAGCTTTTCATTTTCCAGTGCCCAGGTGTCAGCAATTTTTTTATCTGGGTTATATTCACACATTTGACTCTTACTTGATGCTCTTATCATGCCAAGAATGCATTTACTAGGAAAGGATAATAGAGAATTCATTACTTTAATGTTTCTCAAGTTGTTAAGTGACAAATTGTAATAGTTATGACTTATTTTGTGACTACTGGTGACCTTTTATCTATACGCTTAACCTTCAGCCAATTTCCAGACAGTGGAAGCCAACAGGAATTCTGAGTGTAAAACCATCAGGGACAGTGTCCACTTATTTAAAGAGAGAGCTATATCTATGTTGTGTGTGTTTCAATGGGAGTGAAGGATTCTTGAAGCATAAATATTTGCCTATCATTTATGTTTAATTCCCCCAATCTTTTTTATCCCCCTAGAAAATCCCCAAGCTCAGAATAAGCTTTGTATATTCATGTCCCGTTTATGCTTGCTTTCCATAAATAAATTTATTAGTTATTATATCGGCATGAAAAGGAAGCAGCCATGAAACACAAGTGAATCAATAAGTAGCCATAAGAAACAAAATTTGAATTCATAAGGGCTGAAGATCACATCAGAAGTCCTGCTCATCCAGTTAAAGACCACGTGACTAATCCAAACAAAATTACGTACCTCTCCTATTCATAGGCAAGTCCTAGGCTGCAAACAGCTCACAAATGATCTGAAAACCAAGAACCATTGGTAAAGCAATTTGGCAAGCAGTTACAAATAATACACATATTTAGAGAAGGCCAGACAAACTCCACTGACAAAGAAAAAATTTAGCCTAAGTTCATCAGATAAATTGTTGGAACCAAGAAAATAATCTATCACAATTAGTTCCACTAGAGCACCTCTCAGTGATTAGAAATAAATAACTTTCTCATAAACATACACTCAGCAGACATCTAAATATTTTACTGATTAAAATGTGCGTTTTGCATTTTATGTCATTGGAGATTTGTTCTACTTAGTCATATGGTGAATCATTAGGAATATACACGGGGCACTGAAGTGGAACAAGGTGAGTAATTGCACAGTGAAGCAGAGGGACCCGGCTGCTGTAAGGGCTGGGGGTGTGCAGGGAGCTCAGCTCAGGCCCTCTGCTCACACCCATTTCTGCCACACGAGTCTGTACCTGGCAGGACATACCTGCAGTGACTGAAGAAAGATCCATTGTGCTGATTACAATAAAGGAATAAAATATCAGCCCAGCACAGAAGTGTGGCTTTTGTTAAGGGGAAGTGGCTATTGATCTGTTAATTGCAGCTCACATCACTGAGGGTGACTCGTTTCCTTCCACTGCATTGTAAACAAGGGAAGGACACAATTGCTTCTCTCGAGCTGGAAGAAATGAAATTGAGCTATCAAGATAGATTTCTCATTAGGATTATTTTTTCTTTTTTTGCAAGCCGAGTGCAAATTTCTACTTGAACACTAAACAGATTTTTCTTTTATATCACATTAAAATTGAGCTATCTGGGCACATGCAGTGTCAGAATTTGCAGTCCTTCAGAAATCATTCAATATGATGGAGATCTGAGCCTGTGTGTTAAAATAAGTCAGTGTCCTCACTCTGCATTTGTCCTTAGTGATGTCTTCACTGTCCCACTAAATTTACTTCAAAAGAAAATTGGGAAGGAGGCAGCATGAGAGCAACACAGGAGCAGACCAGAGGGGAAATGTAGAGAAGAGAATTAAGAAAAAAAAAAAAAAGGATGATAGGAGCTAAACCGAACTTTTGGGAAACAATGATCAGCTCAGTGGAGTTTCATCTTCGCCTCTTCATGAAAGAAAAGGCTTCCAAATAATTAGAATATGCAAACAATAGTGGGTTTTTTCCCTAGGAAAGGAAAAAGGCAGGGTTTTTTTTTCTTCAAAAGCAGAACGGTTTCATTCAATGCAAAATAAAATGCATCACTTTGCTTCTGTTTTGCTTAGCTCTTCCACAGTGCTTATCACTTCTCTAAAGACAAAAAAAAAAAAAAGTCCAGATTCTCAAACCACTCAGAGAAACTGAAAGAAGAGAAGGAGGGAGTGGCATTTTTTTGTCAGTAAATGTGGAATTCCCTTTCCTTTGCAGTAAGTCCAGTCCTGTGCCTCTCAAACAAACAGCTCCAGAGAAGATGTTTTTCCTGGCCCTTCTCCACACTCTATTGCTCTTGGTACCATTGAGCCAGTAAGGGATGATGGCTGAACATCTCCCCTCCTGCTGTGCTCGGATGCCACCTACAAGTTACCAGTGTGTGCTCATGGCCAAAGACACGGCCATTGCCACAAATACCAGACAGGCACTTGCCACGTCCTCACCTAAAAAGTACTGCCTTAATAAGACATTTGAATGAAAGGTTACCTGGTTGAAAGAGGCAATATTTTTCTCTAGGAATCAGGATTTTAATCTTGGAACTGCACCTGTTCCAGAGGGGCAAGGAGAGATTCCCATGGACCCCCAATACTTGGGGAGGGGACACTCCCTGTGTGTGCTGGTGTCAAGCCCCATGGGACTGATTGCAATTAAAGCTGCCCTTAAAATGTCACCAATCTCCTTGCTCAGACATCTCATCACACACACATGGAAGGGACCTCTTATGTCCCAGCTCTGCCCTCCACGTTACGTTTAAACACAATAAAGGCTGGTTTTAGCTCAAAAGCATTATGAATGTTCACTGAATGATGACATTATTGGAAATGGAAAGTAAACTTCTGGCTGTAAAACAGTGAAGTTCAGAAGCAGTTAGTGCTTACTCTTCCCATCAGCATTTTGTGCATTGTTGCTGCTGCAGTGAATAGGTACAGGAAGAGCTTCAGGAATCCCATATGGCAGGCCATCTCCTCCAGGCCTTTAGGCTGATCTTTGCAGCTGCTCAGGCTTATGTTGGACAAGTCTGTCATTTCACACACTCAAGATATAAATTTTTTTACCCCCCCAAAGGTGACCTGCAAGTAAAAACAGAAAAAATGGCTTTGTGCCCATATTTTCCTGCTCATCCTAACTGAAAAGAACATGTGGGATCTGCACTCTGTTTATTGCTGTCAGTTTGTTTGCAGGCTGAGAAGGAAGGTTTTCTCTACCTGCAGCAGTACAGGAGTCTGCAGAGATACCTGGAGAAATTAGAGAAATGTAGGAAGTACAAGTATTTGCTTGTACAAGCACAGGATTCAGGGATTTGTTATTTCATGAAATGCAAATGATTGCGAATTAAGACTTTGAGAATAGTTGTCTATTGAACAAAAATAGAGGCAAAACCGTCATGGCCCAGAAGCAGCACTCCTTTTGTTTTTTTTAATTTCCTGCCTTGCCAAGATTTCTAAATACAGCACAAACAACAAATAAAATAATTACATTTTTAAAAATCATATTGGTATAGTCAAAATTGGTATTTTTTAGAAGGAAGAAGCAGCATTTCCTGCTATAACACAGACAATTATAAAAGATTGGGCAACAAGGATAAGAGTAAATAGAAGATAGATTTTCTAAACTATTCTTCAGAAGCTCATAGTACCTGATTAAGGGCCATTTCAAATGAAAGAAAACTTGCAAGTTTCTGGAAGAATTATCTTCTGTTCTCTGTGGTTCCCAGAAAGACAAAGTGCAATCCTACCTTCCAGCCAACAGCAATTCCACGAACTCTAGAACTGGGCAGACTCAGTTAACATGTGCCTGTCCCACTTTTTCCCTGCATTCTGAGTAACTCCCCCTTCCGTCCTCCTCTCTCTCTTTCTCCTTCTCACAACGTTTCTCCTAGGTTTGGCCTTATGGCAGAGGTTAAAGAACAGCAAAGCCAGCCTATGAAATAGAACAACTACAGCTGGGATCTTCAAATGCATCTACATGTTACTGTGTGCCTGCTAGGTTTATGAAATTCTGTGGCAAAAAAAAAAAATTGATCTGAGCTCTGATATAACCTAAGGCATTTATTTAGTAATATCAGAAGATGCAATTTTATTAGGCCTAAGTATTTCACACCCAAGCATTTTCATGGAGGATGGCACAGAAAATATCATATAGCACTGGATGAGTTCTATCAATATTGACAATACATTACTTTTTAGGGAGACACTGTTAATTGCAATAATGCATCTGCTGTACCTGTGAATGCTACAACTGATTCTCTAGCAGGTTATCTGCCTTGGGAGAACCCAAGACAGCTCTTTGGTACTGCAATGAATCACAGCAAATACTGCTTCTCCCACAGCAGCATGGAACAGGCAGCATTGCCTTTCAGAGGCTCAGTGTTCCTTGATGAATAGGGGAATAAAGGATGCCATATGCCATAAACTTAAATGCTCATTGCAAGCGGAATTCAGTGTGTGCTTGAGAACATAAGTACCAACCATTCCTGAGAGGAACTAAGGGCTGGACCAACAAAGCTAGAGGCATCATTGGTGGTGGAAGAAATGCCACTCAGATACTGACAGCAAGGAAAAGAGGCAGAAATTTGGTCTGCAATAGTGAGAGCACATTAGGACGTGAACAGAGTTGTAGTGCAGCCCTCCTCCTGCAGGGCTCCTCCCTGAAGGAAATATTGGAAATGCCAGTGCCAAAGGAGATGAAGACTATTAATTCCTTCTGAAAGAGCAGGTTGGGCCTCCCTGGCATCCAGCTTAGAGCAGCAATCCTGCAGTTGTCACCTTGCCCTCCTGAGCACAGGCCAGCTCTCCAACTGGGGACAAAAGGCCACCTTCTCCCCCCACCTCCCCATGCATCCTGGGTGGGATTCAGCGTATGGATACAAGGCTGGTCCTGGTCCCCAGCCACTGCTTTGCACAGCTCCAGCTTGGCAATCTTTACGGTGAAGAAATCTGAAGGGATGGCAACTCCATCGCTTCTGCTAGGGGAAACATAATGTGTATTCTGTAACTGAGAGAGGGTAGATGTGTGGCTGGTTTAGAAGTATTTTCAAATGGTTGTCTGAATGGGTTCCTTGCTCTCAAGATAGCATTCTGTTCTCAGTTTGGACTAAAGAGATTTCACAGGCTGCGAATGATAGGACAAAGTGTCATTTGTTTTCTCTGCAGACATAACTGCTTCCTACTCAGCCTTTGCCTCAGAGGTATAATCACGGAAAGATAGAGAACTTGAGCCTCTCTGCAGCTGCAGATTGACAATGTTGAAACATAGTCTTGGCCCTTTCAAATGACATCTGTCTAATAAGAGCAAGGTCTTTTATTCCCCTCACAAGAATTCAATATATTTTGTTGTGTAAGAGAGTAGAAATATAAAAAATGTGCAGTACTTAATTCAGGGATAGTGGACATGACTGAAGAAATAGTAAGATAAATGTGAGGCTCCTATCTACCTTTTACTAAAACAAAAATAAGGGAACAAGCAAGTGAAGTTGAAGTGCAATAAAGTTTAAAGTTAATAAATACTTTTTTTCCACATAACTTATAATTAACCTGTCAAGTCAGAACTGCAATAGGTCACTGAGACCAAGCACTTAGTATTCACAAAAGTATTCACAAAAAGATTAGACAAATGTGGCCCAGTTCTTTTCTCCATCTAAGGTGAATTTACACACTGAGGGTGACACTGTGCAGCTCCCTAATTTACAGACGTCAGGCTCCAAAGCAAGTTAGAAATGTGCCCGAACAGGGGTAAGTTAAATCAATAGTGCACTGTCTCTGACTGCTGCCACAAACTGCTTCAGGCCAGGAAGAAATTTCTACAGCAAACCTTTCAGTGAGTACTGGAAGAAAGCTTTGTGAAGCGTCCTTCCAGCACTGAAATGTTCCAAAGATCTTGATTCTCTGTCTTGGCTGCTGGGTGATGTCCCAAATTTCACTTCAGCTCCCTATACTCTGTTTTTCCCATCTCTAAGTAGAGGTGCCCTGAGATTTACTTGTGAAATGTGGTAGGTGTTGCTGTTGTGCCTCCCAAGACAGGACATGGTGCTGACCACTTTCAGAAAGGATACATGGTGAAAACTGCTCATCTCCCTGAACATGGCAATCTCTGTGGACCCGTGAAAAACAAGTGTTTTAACTTGTAAACCATAATGTTTGTAAGTCATATGGTTTGTACTTTTGGGTGCTTTTTCAGTTTCCTTTTTATCCATCCAAACCTCCAAAAATTAATTTTCATATAATGCCTTCAAATTCAAGTACATTACTAGTCAGGGGTTCAGGATTCAGTTTCAAGTTATGAGCTAACAGATATAGCTACAAAGTCCTCACAGAATTAAACATCACATTAAGAAAACCCACACACAATTGAGTTGAGAGGCCAAAAATCTCATTCCACTTTAATATCAATCAAATAATTAATTGTAGCAATGCACCAAGTCTTTTTAATGACATGTAGAAATAACTTATGCCCTTGAAATGTGTCTGAAGCAGAACTTAAATAGATCAATTATTTCAGTGATTCATCTCTGAGATTTTTTTTTTTTTTGGTAAGGCTAAACACATTTCTGTGTTATGATATCAGATGATTAAAGAAGGTCTTCTGAGCTAGTCTAAATTAGGCTAAGTAAAAAAAAAAAAAAATAGGGAATTACTTTTTATGATCTATCTTAGATTTATCTGTTCTTTGTTAAATACTTCCCGAAACTAGACTCTGTCAATGAAGAAAACTACTCACTGATAAATGTAACATGATCTTTTGCTATCTGTGTCTCCACAAGGAGTTTAGCATCCTTTTAAGGGGAAATGCAGTTCTTCAAAGGTAAGAAAAAAGTGCCTCATACACCTCTACTGGCATGGGCTTCTGAAGCAAAGTGACAGATGGGCTAGGACTAGCTCCTTACTGGTTTACAAGGACAAAGATGAGCCCCTCTCCCAGTCACCCTTTATTTTCTCCATACTTTTCAATCTCCTGTCTGTTGTCACCATAACCAGTTCAACAAGTAATGCATAAACCCCCAATGAACTGAAGCAATGTTCAAGTTTTGTCATGTTTTGTACTATATGAATCTATTTTATTCGTCTTTCAAGGTCCATGAGTTTAATGGTTACTGGTCTTTTTAAATTTTTCCCCATAAGATCCGCTGTGCTACGTTACAGTTTTCACAGCCAGCAGCCCTCACAGCAAATAATGTTTTGTGGGAGTACACCAGGATGAAGGACAGGAGAGAGCACACGGTGGGGAAAAGCCTCTGTGGTAGCGTGGTGGCCAGTAATGTACAAGAACTGTTCTCGATAAGAGGGAATGTGGTGAGTGCACAAGTCACTGCCCTCATCTTGGGGTTCTCACAGACAATTTCATCTGTTGCACAATCCATCTACATAGCTAAATTAAGAAGTTGGATGCATGAAATAATATACTCAGATATACAATATAGAGTGTGAAATTCTGCATTCATCTTGCCTCAGTTTCAGCAGGTTATTAAAAGGCCACCTCCTTACCTGCCTTAGTGACCATGCCAACTTCCTGAAGCTTTCCCATCTCTGGAGCATATTTAGAAGAACTGTGACAAGGCTTGACTCCTTGCCAATGCTAAGACAGGCAGTGATGGGAGAGGACAAATATTCCGTGCTCAAAGGCTTCACATTCCCAATGTAATAAATTGGACACAACCTACTGATGTGTCCTGGTTTGAGACAAAAGTTCGGAGGAACGCTCTGGGAGGAACGTCTCCTCTATAGAAGGCAGGGTACAGCCACCCCTCCCCCACCAGGTTTGGGGAAAAAATTCCTCGAAGGAAAGTGAAAGAAGGGAAAAAAACCTATTTATTTAACAAACACACAGGAAAAGGATAATTCTAAATAATAAAACCTCTCGCTGTGGAGAGAAAACCTGGGAAGATTTTAGAGTCCTTTCCGTGGGTGTGGTCTCTCTCTCTCTCTCTCCTCTTCGGAGCTGGGTCAGCTCAGGCCCCTCCGGGCCGAGGTGTGAGGCCTCCCAGTGAGGTTCTGATGTTCTGGTGTTCTGAACAGTCCAGAAGAGAAGAAGAAAAAAACCCCCAAAGTCCCAGGGAAACAAAGGAGTTTAACTCTCCGTCTCTCTCTTCCGAGAAAAAGGAGCCAAGAGCTGGGAAAAGCAGGGAAGGTGCTTTCCTCTGCTCCGCAGCAGCAGGAGCGCAGGGGAGTGAATGTCCTTGGAGCAAAACTGTTTTGAAAAGTTTATCTGGCTTTTTTCTTTCTCTTGCACCCAATTTTAAAGACACAGAAAGGCACAGGAATCGTGTCTGGGCATAGAGCAGGCGATAGGGGATATACATCAAAAAGTCAGCCCAAGACATGATGATTCAGCACAAAACCCGCTATTACACTAAATCCTGCAGTCTCGTGATGGACAAATAACATTGAGCCTAATCTAAGGTCAATTAAATTATTTCAGCTGACTTACTGGGCCAGTCTACTGGCCACACACAGTGTTTAGCAGAAGGAACAGCTTTTGGCTCCTGTATTGGCAGTCTATTACAGTAAACTAGCAAAATTAAGTTTTGTTTTCCCAGTTTAATTACTAAGATTGTGTTTACTATCTTAGACAAGCACATAGATCTGTTACTTTTATCACATAGAGAAGCAGAACTGAGTCAAACAGTAAAAACATGTGACTAAGCAATAGAAAACAAAATGTCTCCAATATTAAAAGTAACCAAAGTTACAGAGGCCTTGTTTTTTAAATACAGCACAACACATCTGAGACCTGATGGCAGAAGGCAACACACAATGAAGAGATTCGAGACTTGCAAAACCACACATTACCTTCAGTACATTTTCTCATGGTTTAAAAGGAAGAGAAACTTTACTTCTATCAGATGCTCTTCAATTTTATGACAAATACGACTAATGCCCTGAAGATAAAAGAGAGCACAGCAGAGAAACATGCTCAGCCTAGAAGGCTTAGCACAGAAAAAAAGACAAGAGAGCTGTAAAATTTCACTCCATGTAGAATAATCCAAGACAAGTTTGAGACAAAAATGGGTCACAATTAAGAATGTGAAGTGAAAGAATACAAAGAAATTATACATAGGTATGAAAAATTAGCGTATTACATCTCCAGAATGTTGCACAGCCACTACTAACCCTTCTAACACCTTTGTGTTGTTATTCCAACTAAGACAAAAGTGATCATGCTGTGTCTACTGGACTTCCTGTGTGGCTGAACAGCTGAAACACTTCATTATTGTTTCTCAAGTGCTTTTATACTGCTGTTTTCTGAAACAGCAATATATCCCTGTTATTCCAGATACAAGAACAGGGACAAAGAGGTGCTACTGAAGATAACCAAGGGAACCCGAGTTACAGCCACAGTAAGGGCTGAGCTACCTTCTACCGTTCATGTTCATCATGCTCTGAGGCAACTGCATTAACAGTGACCATTTAAAGCTCATTACAGCATATATAAACAGAGGGAGCTCCAGTATTCCCTAAGGTGGGCCGCAGATCCTACAGCAAGTCTGCTGAAAGAAGGGTTTTCAACTGCTATGAAAAAGTGTTTGTGTGGAAAGACAGATTTTATAGGTAGAGAATTTAGCCCCCTCTAAGCTAGAAGACAGAGAAGGGGAAGGGACTTTATTGTTCTCCACAACTCCCTGAAAGAAGGTTGTAGTGAGGTGGGTGGTCTCTTCTCCCAAGAAAGGGGTGGACAAGAGGAAATGGCCTCAAGCTGTGCCAGGGGAGGTTTAGATTGGACATTAGGAAAAATTCCTTCACTGAAAGGCTGATCAAGCATTGGAAAAGGCTGCCCAAGGAAGTGGTGGAGTCATCATTCCTGCAGGGATTTAGAAGATGTGGAGGTGTGGTGCTTAGAGACATGGTTCAGTGGTGGGTTTGTCAGTGCTGGGTTAACTGCTAACCTGATAATCTTAAAGGTATTTTCCAATCTAAATAATTCTATGATTTGTGTTGAGTATCCCCTTCATGTTAGAGTATGTTTCAATGTTTTTATACCTTCAATGACAACAGAACACTTTCCTTTCTACCTCCATGGTAAACATCATACCATAATGCCTGTCACCGGATTTTCTGTTTGTTTCATCTCACATCTCCATTAGATAACAAACTTGCCTTGAAAGAAGATACATGTTTCAGTGACTTGTGAATTGACTGTTTTCACACTATATTCTGTAAATAACATTAATGCCCACGCTGGATGTCAGAATGCTGCTTCACATAGGGGCACCTTATTAGTTTGGAAGTGAGTTTAGGAGATTAAGTAATAATTTGCCCTTCCTGGGCTAAATAATCACACCTAAAAAGTACAATTGGACTTTTAAACATAAGTCACTCTCCTAGCAGAGCTGTCATTTGACATGGACAGGTTGGCTGCTCTGTTTCCACAATCCTTCTAGGTGATAGAAATGGAACCAGAGCAGAAGGGTGCCAGGATACTATCTGGCCCTGTAGAAAATCTGGCTGTAGTTTTCAGCTTTTGAATACATAATCACTTATTTGAAGTGTTTCACAACTGAGATTTAAAAGAACAAATTGAATTTTTCTGCTCTATTCCATTCTGCACTGAACTTTATCTCTATGTTTTCCTTTTAAGTGATTAGTTACTGCCACACATTGCAGGTAGGCTGAAATCCTTTTTCATCCCTGCTTAGTGTCTCCCTACAAGGCTTACTTCCAAAATGATTGAAGACAAGAGTTCAGAAACAACAGACACTGGCAGCCTGCCAGTCACATGCACCCACACAGATGCAAAGTTAAAAATATATCAATTCCTGCCTCATACAAGTGGGTGCACAGGATAGAGAGGGCTGAGGGAACAGATTGAGAGGGAGAAGTGTCTATTCACAAAGGGCAGTACACATGTATCTGTCAAATAAAAGGCCATGAGGAAAGAATGGGAGCTTCTGGTACTTCTGTGCTGTGGGTAGGATGCCTTAGTCAAACCCTTTATTTTCTGGGGTTATTTATGCTTAGAAATTTGTACCTGGACTGGGAATCTCATCCATCCTTCTTTCTTTGTATTAAGGTCACAGAAAACTGCGAAAGAACAGGAGGGGCGCAGTACTAAGGGTATGACATGAACAGTGCTGGTAGGACTATCTGGTTTCACCTGATCTTCTTGACAAAAGGATCAATGTGACAGACTTGTTTTCTGTGATCACCTGTACCTCTGCTGGACCTAAATGAGTGGATTTTTGACTATTCTTTCACTGGAACTGAGCTTGAAGGTGCCACATTTCTCCTACAGAGTTCAAGCTGGAATCAAGTCCTAGACAGCCTGAAAATAGAAAATTATTTTTACTAAAACCCCAAGGACTGTACCTTAATTTTAGAGTGTTTGGGTTTTTCTTATTTGTTTGGTTTCAGTTTGATGATTAACTTCTGTTCCAGATTCCCTAATTTGAACAAATCAATTTTTTCTGGTACCACACAGTTCTGAGCAAGCATTCATCTCCAGTCTGAAGGGTGCTACTTCTCAACAACTGGTGGTTCAGACTCAGCTGATATCATACAGTCAGGAAAACATCTCCTCTGTTGTTCTCTTAAACCTCACACTTTTCCAGGGTCTTGTTTTAAATCTCCTTTTAAGAGACTTTTATTCCAAACAAACAAAGGGAGCTGCCCTTTTCAACAATTTGAAGCAGTGCAGTGTCAAGATTTTTATCTATCTCAATGGCAGTACTTTGACTTGTGTACTGAACCCGTTATCAAAGATAGGCCATGGAAATTAGTTGGAAATTGTATCAAATGGATGGTGCTTTCCTGAGTGCACCCTCCCAAGAAGGGGTAAATCTGCTGCAAAATGTTCTTAGGATTTGCTAAACCAGGAGCTTCTCCCCAGACCCCAGGTCAGCAAAGTTGACAGTGCATAAGCTGAGCACTCTCAGGTCAGCAACTGTACAAACAGCCACAGAAAGGATGGGTTTAATTTTATGTTGTCTTAGGACCTGTTTTTGTACTAATAAAGTCAAGCCCCAGGAAAAGTGTGAGGCTTTGAGGCAAGCAAGGACTGGACAGGGCTAAGTTTGGCAGGAGGGTAGGTTTATAATGCTAATAAACTAGACTCTGATTTCTAATGTGAAGGGGGTAAATTACAAACTGATGAAGCTTCTCCACAAATGTGATTTCTATTAACATTAAAGCAACCATGGGCATATACAGAGGGGAAAATAGGTCTCTGGAGTTTGTTATTTTAACCATCAGTCATAAAGTGTAATTGGTGGAAGAAAATAAATGGTATAGCAATAGCAACTCTAAAGAGAGAGAGAGGACAGGAGAAGTAAAATATTAAATAAGAACAGTCACTATGGAAACTGTTGGATTTTACTATTTTAATACCTGGATGATTCAGAGGAGTGGCAATAAGACATGGAGCCTTCTGCCTTTTGAGGTGGTATCAGTTCAAATTTTGTCCAAGCTGGGGGCAATTGAAAGATCATCCCAATAACTGTTTATGTGAAATGAGACTTCACAGTTTCAGTTCACTTTCAAGAGTTAGTATCTGTCCAAGAAATATCTCCACCATGCAAATATGCTTGTTAGAACACCCAGCAAAAGGCCTGAAAACCTACTTGGGGAGACAGCATTTTCTCACTGCTTTTAAAAGTTCGAGGCTGGGACTTGAGGACGTTTGTTTTCCTGCTGCTGAGATGAAGCCTGAGACACCCGGATTTCAGTCTCTGGGCCTGTGATGGGTTTAAAACTTGGTTTGATAGGCATGTTGTTAAACCAGTGAGAAAGCTGGTAACGCCTCTGCGATGCGCATATTTAGAGATACTCAAGCGCGGGAGTTTTGGTTCCTTACTTCTGGCTTCCCTGCGGGGAGGAGGGGGGCCCCAGGCTCTGTCCCGGAGCAGGCCTGGCCCTCTCCCAGTGGCGGCAGCGTGGCCTGGCAGAGTTGGCGGGGACCGGGCTGCAGGGAAAAAAACCACCCAAAGCCGTGAGCAGCCGTGAAGCTGAAACCTCCCCCCCCACTGAGCTGGAGGGGGTGGCTGAGAGTCATCTTAGCCGCCATGGCCTGTGCGAAGCCAGTGGGCCTTCACCACAGCCGGCCCAGCTCACGCCAAGTCGGACAAAACACCACGCAGCTGGCAAACCAAGAACATGGCAGGTATTTTCCTGATGCAGAACCCAGTAAGATCATTTTCTCAACTACAACTTTACAGATACCAACTTCCTTCCAGATTAAAGAGGAAAAAGAGTGAGACCATGTGAGGGAGC